>JAABOM020096150.1:0-27510 GCA_011800125.2 Solanum clarkiae
CCCATTGTAAGATTCTTTACTTGCATTGATGGAATGTATGTTTTCTATCTATTTTATATTTTCTATCATTTTTCTATCAATTTGTAACTTTTTGTTTTATTTTTTGAGTTGAAATTCAAATTGTGATTATAAAAAATAAAATAAAAATATGTTAGAATTATTGAGATTGAGCGGATCAAATTGGGTGGGTCATGACCCAAGTCGAATTTTAGCCCATTCAAACCCAACCCGTTTGAGCTCAAAAAAGTTTGTGCAGGTCATAACCCAAACCAATTACTATTTCAACACAATTTAATATTATCAATTTCAACCTTACTCGCCAGTTCGACACCCTTAAAATAGAGGCATAACATATATGAAGTCAATCCATATCAAAGATAAAATCGAAATTAGTTATTTAAGCTCAACAAAATCACATGAAGTAACTTTACGAAGCACTGAAATTGAAAAATTCCTATAGTCACTTTTAGTCAAGACTAAATCACCATTGGGGGTATAAATTGAGAAATGTTGTAATAAAATCTGAGAGTGAATATCAAATGTAATAGGAAGCCAGAGAGTAACAAATAACAAGGCTCCTAAATCAACTAACGCATACAATCAAAGTGAAAGACCAAAAATATACCATCAACCACATCGAGGGAATCATCCATATCCAGTCGAGCATAAAGAACATAAAATCTATTGTGGCCCTGACCACCATTGAAACCTCTAGGAGCCCTATTGAGTCTGTCTCCTTGTAATACCTTGAGACTGAATCTAAGGTCGACTACTACCTTTACAATCTCTAGCATGATAATCTGACTTACCACACTAAAGCATACATCCAACTCAACCAAACACTCCCCCTTATCATTCTTTCCATATTTCTTGCATGCAAGAGTAGCTAGCCAATCAAACTTTCTCATAGGACTTTGGGTTTGTCCCCTGACATTGTTGATTGTTAATCTTTGAAGATAGATTGTTGGAAGAAGTTTGACGGGAATACCTTTGGCGAAATTGTTGGCATCCACCATTCTCAAAAATAGAATGAGAACAGTCACTAGCATCAAACATGAGCCCTCTTAGACTCCCTTACCATGTCCCTTAGCTTTTCATCCTCCATAAGAAGTAGAGTATAAGTAAAGTCTCAATCAACAATCTGAGCAATAGAGAAATTAAGTCAATTCTCGATTAAATGGGATTTCATCATAAACTTTATCGAAACACGCCTTTGACAATGATGGAGGCATAAGACAAGCCCTAACTCAGCCAAATCATAAAAGTAAAGAAATCCAACCATAACAAGAAAATAAACTTAAATGACTTGTTCCCAAAGCATAAGGACTCACCAACCAAGTGAAGTAAGTACTAAGCATTCACTGATTCAAAGTTTGACGTGTTACATTTGTACAACACTTGAAGTTTCCAATTAAAGTAACATCTAATACCAGTGACACAAGTGTGAGTCATGATATTTTTTTAATAGCGTCTCCAAGATACTTGAATAAATAAAATTGAAAAAAAATAAGTTGTACGATGGTATCTACAAGACATTGTGTTTGGAAAACAAATCAAAAAACACAACACATGTCAATTTTTTGTAGTCATATTACAAATCCGAATATGAAATGATATATCTAAACATTAAAAGGTATAAAATATTTTTAAAATACTTGTAGATTATAATAAATATTTTTTGTGTAGGGAAAAAAGTAAATTATGTATAGGTTACGTAGGTTTGATTTGGGTTTTATTTGATTTTTATTCTATTAATAGTACCAAAAGGTTTAAACTATGCAGTATCAAAATAAAATACTTGTAGTGCAAATTCTTTGTCGCGAGGGATGAAACAGACATTGAAGCGAGGCTTTCCACTCAAGCTATTCCCAAGAGAGATAGCCAGAAATATCTTGGGTCCATTATCCAAAGTAGTAACGATATCAACAATGATGTGACACATTGTATTGAGGCAGCATGGACAAAATGGAAGCGAGCCTCTGGAGTAATATATGATAAGAAGATACTACCTAAACATAAAAGGTAAGTTTTACAGAATGGTGGTTAGACCATTTTTGCTATATGGGTTCGAGTGTTGGCTAATTAAATACTCACATGTTTAAAAGATGCAGGTTACGAAGATGATGATGTTGAGATGGATGTGTAGACATATCGGGGGATAAAATTAGGAATGAGATCACTCGGGGGAAGTTAGGTGTGGCATCTATGGCAGACAAAATTAGAGAAATGAGAATGCGATAATTTGGGAATGTACTGTCACGACCCAAGCTTAGGGCATACGCATGACACGATGAATGGGAGGTCTAAAGGCAACCCAAACAAGCCTTTTTTGTATATCATTTGCACATCCTTAGTTGCGGAAGCATAACTAAATAATAAGCAAGTAAAAATAAATTCTAAGGAAAATGGGACTTTGAACTCATGCTATGGGATGTTGTAGGGAAGCAAATTTGCATGGATTATATAGCAAATAAAGTCTAAGGGATGGGTAAATATGACTCACTCTATGGGATGATTTAGGGACTTGGGACTTCTATCTCATCATCAACATACAACAAGCATAGAGGGGAATAAAGAGACTAAGGGAAGTTTTCATAAAATAAAAGCATAAGGAGTCAAGCTCCAAAATACATAACCCTTATCATATCCAACAACATCTCTAATTACGAATAGGTCGGGGACTAAGACATCTCCCTGACTCAGCCTCAAAAGATAGTATCTAAAAATAACTAAGTATAAACAAGGCATAAAAGTAAGTGGAATTTTGTCCCTGTGCGTGGAGGACTCACCAAGCAAATCATTGATTGGAATATCTAGCCGTGTGGAGGAGGAGGATGGTACGGAGCTCCGGTTCATACATTGTTAGATCATGTAGGCAAAAAGTATCCTTAGTACTTGGAATGTACTAAGTATGCGGGATGCAAGCGCAACAAGGGATATAAATCAAATTAAAATAATATGTATAATCGTAGCCAACGAATGTAAGAATTAAATATGTCATGCAAGATCAACGCCATGGCCAAATAATGTAAGAATGAATCATCAAATCATATGATATACCATACATAGATGGAAAGGGACCATAACAGACATATAAGACCAAACGAGCTATTACGTGGAATCCCTATGTTCACTCCACATCGGACTTAGGAGTGGTCAACCTTGCCGGGGTAGACCAAATACTCACCTTACAGGAGTGCCACCCCTTTTCAGAGAATGCCTTATAATTACTTTATGGGAACACCACCCACTTTGGTATAGACATCTTATTAACATCGCGAGAACACCACCCATTTCGGTATATGATTCACATGTGTCATACAAGAACATCACCTATTTCGGTCAATCGTGCAAATTAAGCTATATGGATTCATTACCCTATTCACAAACCTATGGTGGCAACATGGTTATGGGATAATGGTTATCTACCATGTTCCACTCAGTGCTAGGTCACAATCCCAGGGAATACTCAAATTATTCTTGTTGTCATAATTTGCAAGCATTTTAACATTGCATAGTTCATAGAGTAGCTCATCAAAACCAAGGTTTCATTATATCAAAGATAGGGCTTCATAACTTGTCACATCTTTCATAACATTTTCATGATGCATAACATACATAATATCCCTTCACAAATCATATAGTTTGTAAATCACGCATCCTACCTGTCACGACCCAAGCCTAGGGCCTAGACGTGACCATTGAATTGGGAACCCGAAGGGACCCCAAACAAGCGTCCTTGCATATCATTACATATCCTTGGTCGTGGAAACAATAGGATACAACAAGGTATAGTAAATTGGGACAACCGGCGCTAAGGGAACATCCTCATATCATGAACAACAAGAGTCAATAGAGTCAAATCTCAAAGCATAGATGCATAACATGTCCAACAACACCTCTACTACATAGATAAGAGCAGGGGCCAAGACAAAGCAACTGGGCTCACCCTCATAGTCAATCAATAAGTCAAAGAGAGAAGTCTTCATACAAAGCAAGAGGTCATAAGTAACGTCCCTAGAATGGAGGAGTCACCAACAAGCTTGATAGAATTTGTACTAGCCAGTAGAGTAGTGGGATTATAAAGCGGTACACCGATTCCTACATAGTGACATCATGTAGGCATAGAGTGTGCGTTAGTACATTTGAATGTACTAAGTATGTAGGATACAATGCAGCAAGAGGTATACATCATAGGCAAAATGCATAATCATAGCAATGAATAGCATACTGACAATATGACATGTATAAATGATACTTGAAATGAAACCATGCTTAGATAGAACATAATACGAGTGAAGGTAGTGACCATTATAGTGCAAGCCAAGGCCTACCACCCCCTTGGATAGGTGAATGAGGTACGAACCCCTTCATGAGAGGTTGATAGAGAACAAACCCTCACCAAGGTTAACGGAGTACAAACCCCCTATCGAGGTCGACAGAGTACGAACCCCCCATCAAGGTTGATGGGTGCCAACCCCCAACAAGGTTACCCGGTCCTTCCACCCTCCGAGCTTGGTGACCAAGGTACCAAACCCTCGATAGTTTACCCTGGCCTACAACCACCCGAGCTAGGCTTGGTCATCCCCAACACCATATAGAGATAGTATCATATATATACACTCCTTTCGTCATCACACACATACATTCTTTTTCATTATCATTGCATAATCATTTCATCATCATCTCATCATCATCTATTCATTCAACTCATAAGACATACTTTGGACCTTCAATTCCTCAAGAATTGATAACTGGACATTTTATCAAACACTTAGAGGATGTGTAATGCTAGTGTAAAATCATACAATTAAAGAGTGAAATCATGCAAGAAAAATCATTGTAAAGTCATCAATAGTTACTTGGTAACAACTTTAAATAATATACATCAAAAGCCTTCATCATTTCTCACAGTAAACCTTAGATTCACAGCTCCAAACATAGTAAAATAGTCATGATTTCTTAAACCCAATGCTGTGTGCAGTGATTTTCATAATAAATAAGACCCATGAATAAATTAACTTTAAATCATACAATTTGAGTAAGGAGAGCTTGGGCATCATGGGTGAAAGGAACCCATGAAAGAAACCCACATACCTTGGCTTTGAAGATGAACCTGATGAAGATTAAAGATGGAGACTTGAAGCTTGAGTATAATCCTTAAGATCCGTAAGAGGATTTGAGACTTGAATTTAGAAGTAAAATATTTGGCTAAGTGTTTGAATGAATATTGGGGAATGTTTAGAATAATATGAGGGTGAAAAATGGTTAAGTATAGATATATTCATTTTTGGGGGACAATTAGGCCAAAGACTTAAAATTCTTGGACCGCAAGAAAAATAACTGGTAGAATTTATAGCGGAGACCAAGTTTATACATGTCCGCGACAGCTGCATATCGCGAAATTGTCGCAGACCAATTTTGGATATTGAAATTTTAGAAATTTGAAATTGTGGTTCGATTGCTCTAAAATTAGGGTTAGACCCATTTCCACTCAAAATGATCCCCTGATTAAGAATGTGAACTTGAATTTTTGATATCTTGTACGAATTTTGAGATATATGGAAATTATGATTCCGGGTACTTCCAAGGCACATTTTCAGGCACTTTTTGGGGTCGTTACAACATCTCCCCCTTGGGAATTTCGTCCCTGAATGTCAAAGAAATGTATATGAGAGACACAAACATGACAATTTCATCCCACAATTTCAAAATCTCATCGTAAGTGTAAAATCATCATGAACTTAGTCAATTTAAACATGAACATATGCAATGACATGAGGGCTGAACTTAAGACTTGAGATCATATAAAGGACTTAGATCAATACTTTAGGATTGAGCGGAGTGGAAAAGGTAAGGATATCACTTTTGCATGTCCACTTCTGCCTCCCAAGTAGCACTTTCAACTTGTTGATTCCTCTAAAGGACCTTAACAGAAGCGACCTCTTTGTTTCTCAATCTCTTCACTTGCCTATCCAAGATCGTAACTAGGACCTCTTCATAGGTGAAATTATCTCCAACAACACCCACAACATCAAGAGGTACAATAGTATTCGGATCACTCCCATATTTCCTCAATATAGAGACATGAAACACTAGATGAACCGAATCCATTTCTCTAGGTAACTGCAATTCATAAGCTACCTTGCCAAGCCTTCTCACCACCCTATAAGGACCCATATATCTTCGGCTCAACTTGCCCTTCTTACTGAAATGAATATACCCTTCATGGGTGACACCTTCAAGTAGACCCAATCACCAACTTTGAACATAGGATCCCTTCTCCTCACGTTGCCATAAGAATTTTGACGACTTTGAGCCGTCTTCAACCTTTTTCTAATCATTCTAACCTTATCAAGAGCCTCCATAACCAGATCTTGTCATAACAAGGCAACCTCACCAACCTCAAACCACCTCACTGGTGATCTACAACATCTACCACAGAGAGCTTCAAAGGAGCCATACCGATGCTAGAATGATAGATATTGTTGTAGGCGAACTCAATCAATGAAAGATGATCATTCCAACTACCTTTAAGATCCAACATATATGGTCTAAGCATATCCTCAAGGGTTTGTATGGTTCTTTCTGATTGGCCATACATTTGAGGGTGAAAGGCTGTAGAAAGCTTAACTCTAGTACCAAGACCCCTTTGAAAGGACCTCCAAAAGTGTGAAGTGAATTATGCCCCACGATCCGATATGATGGACAAAGGAACCCCGTGCAACCTTACCAAGTCATGAATGTATAGCCTTGCATAATCTTCAGCCCCAAATATGGTCTTAACCAGTAGAAAGTGAGCTAATTTCATCATTCTATCAACCACAACCCTAATGGAATCAAAACCCTTTCTCGTCTTGGGCAACCCAACCATAAAATCCATATTAATCACCTCCCACTTCCAAGTAGAAATCTCAATGTCATGGGTTAGGCCACCCAGCCTTTGTTGTTCAGCGTTGACTTGTTGACAACTATGACAAACAAAAATGAATTTAGCAATGTTCCTCTTCATGCCTCCCCACAATACACATCCCTCAAGTTTCTATACATTTTGGTGGAACCGGGATGGGTAGAATAAGAAGAGTTATGGGACTCAACAAGGATCTTTTCTATCAAACCATCAACACCCCATTGAGAGAAAACTTCCACCTTGACCTCTTTCACCAAGGCATTCAATTCCAACAAGGAGGGATCAAGATCTTGTTTTTCTATCACCTCATCAACCAAGGAAGACCTAGAACCATCAACAATAACAATACCTCCATTACCAACCTGTGCACCTCCCTAGCCATCTCCTTATCGCCATCATTAATATGTGCTAGACTACCCATGGACATCATACTCAAAGCATCTGTCACCATATTTTCCTTACCAGGATGGTAATGCACGCTCATATCATAGTCCTTAAGAAGTTATAACCATCTCTTTTGCCTCCAGTTGAGATCCTTTTGAGTGAAGACATAATGTATTCTCTTATGATCGGTGAACACATCAACATGCACCCCATACAAGTAATGACGCTAAATCTTTAATGCAAACACAGCGGCGGCTAACTCAAGATCATGGGTAGAGTAGTTCTTTTCAAGAACTTTGAGTTGTCTAGAAGAATAGGCTATGACCTTACCATTTTGCATCAATACACAACCCAAACCAACCTGAAAAGTATCACAATACACAACAAATCTCTCAAGCCCATCCAATACTAACAATATAGAAGCAGACACAAGCTTATCTTTCAACATTTGGAAACGCCTTACGCATTCATCGTACCACACAAACTTGGCCTTTTTTGAGTCAATTTTTCATAGGGGAAGCAATAGAAGAGAACCCATTCACAAACCTCCGATAATAGCTCACTAAGCCCAAGAAACTCCTAAAGTCTGACGGGGTCAATAGTCTAGTCCAATTTCTAATCACATTGGTCTTCTTTGGATCCACCTTAATACCATCCCCCGACACCACATGGCCTAGTAAGGCAACCTCCCTCAACCAAAAGTCACACTTTTCATGTTTAGCATACAATTTCTCCTCCTTCAATCTTTGCAACACAACCCTCAAATGGGCCTTATGTTCCTCTTCACCATGAGAATAGATCAAAATGTCATTAATGAAGACCACAACAAAGGAATCAAAGTATGGTTTAAAGACCCTATTCATTAGGTCCATAAAGATGGCCGGTGCATTGGTCGACCTAAAGACATCATGACAAAATCATAATTCCCATATCTAGTCGAAAAAGGCTATCTTGGGAATATCACACTCCCTCACTTTCACTTGATGATACCCGAACTGAAGATCAATCTTAGAGAAATGGCTAGCTCCTTCAAATTTGTCAAATAAATCATCAATCCTTTGAAGAGGATACCTATTCTTGATGGTGACCCTATTGAGTTGCCAGTAGTCAATACATATACTAAGAAACCAATCTTTCTTTTTCACAAATAACACCGGTACACACCAAGGTGATAGTCTAGGCCTAATAAATCCCTTGTCCATCAAGTCTCTCAATTGTTCTTTCAACTCATTCAACTCCGCCGGGGCCATGCAATAAGGGGGAATAGATATGGGTTGGGTATTGGGGAGGAGGTCTATGCCAAAGTCTATTTCCCTTTTAGGAGGAACACTAGGAAGGTCATTTGGGAAGAAGGTCATTTGGGAAGACATCAAGAAACTCATTTACAACTGGAACCTACTCTATGGGAAGGACTTTAGACTCCACATCCCTAACCCTTACAAGATGGTAAAGACACCCCTTTGAAATCAACTTACGAGCTTTAATGTAAGAGATGCATTTGCCCTTGACCACCACATCTTGACTCTCCCACTCAAGGACGAATTCATTTGGAAATTGGAATTTGACCCTACGGGTTCTACAATCAATAGAAGCATAGCATGCATGCAACCAATACATCCCAAGAATAATATAAAAATCAACCATGTCTAACTCAAAAAGACCAAAAGGCAATATCCAATGCAATGTACAAATAAGACAACTTCTATAAACTTTTCTAGCAACAATAGATACACTAATAGAAGTAGACACTTCATATCGGCAACAAAGGTTTTAACAAAAGAGAGAGTGGCACCCGGATAAATCAATGCATACATATGAAAGTCAAAGATTTTCAACATACCAGTAACAACATCAGGGACTTCATCAAACCCTTACCTCCCATGCAAAGCATAGAACCGATTGTGCCTTAGGGCACCGTCTTGTCGGCCACCTCTCCCTAATGGGACCGCGTTAGCACCTTGTGGATGAATCTCCTTGCCCTTTTTGCTGTTTCTAGGGCAATCTATCGCCTTATGCCACATTTCCCCACAACCATAACAAGCACCGATATTTTTCAAACATGGGCCACCATGACCCTTACCACACTTCGGACACACATTAATAAGATCACACCCCTAACACATTGGGCCCTCGGAAGATCATTTGCATCCTTCTTATCAAATGCATGATTAGACCTTTGGCAGTGATGCAACCAGCCATTCCTTCAGAATTTACCCTCAAAATGGGTCCTCTTAGCATCATGCCCCCTTCTCTTCTTTAATTTCTCCTCTTCCATTTGCTTGGTGTAGGTCATCAAATGTAACAAGTCCATTTCATTAATCAACATGGCAGACCAACATTCTTCACTAACCAAGTTGGTAACACCCATCACAAATTTGTTCATCCTAGATCTTGAGCCGGCCACCAAATACGGAGCATACTTAGAGAGTTGGGTAAACTTGAGGGCATACTCCCTTATACTCATAGAGCCTTTTATCACATTCATAAATTTCACCAACTTAGCCTCCTTAAGTTCAAAGGAGAAGAACCAATTAAGGAATACCACCTTGAATTCCTCGCAAAGTACCACATAGTTGACTCCCTTTTCCTCCTTCCATCGGTTGTACCATATTTGTGGTATCCCTTTGAGTTGATAGGCCACCAACTCTGCCTTATCCTCTAACCTCACACCTATGATGGACAAAATTTTGTAGACCTCATCAATGAACTCTTGGGGATCCTCACTCAACTTTGACCTATGGAATTTTGGGGGATTCATTCTCATGAAGTCTCTTACCCGAGAGGCCAGTGTAGGAGAATGAGGGGCTTGGGCCCCTTGGTTGGGTTGATTAGCCACCACTTGTGCAAGCAAGGAGAGAGCATCCCTAAGCTCCCCATTGGTCGATTGCTCCTCGGGCATGCAGGCTTGTCTTCCCCTCATATTAGGCATTATCTAACATAGCAAAGAACCATTGTTAGGGGGAAAGTTTACTTTAACTCTATAGCATGACTTAGAAATTGAAGAAGGGAAACATTTCCTAAAACGTCTCATAGCCTCCTACTCATAGTTGTGGTGCACAACACAACAACAAATAAGACTTTAATCAATGCAGTGTGTTAGAATCCGAGGTTCTAACAACCTAGTGCTCTGATACCACCTTTGCCATGACCCAAGCCTAGGGCCTCGACGTGACCAACTAATGAGGAACTCGAAGGGACCCCAAACAAGCCTCATCGCATATTATTACACATCCTTGGTCATGGAAATAATAGGATACAACAAGGAATAGTAAATTGGGACAACTGGGTCTAAGGGAATATCCTCATATCGTGGACAACAAGAGTCAATATAGTCAAAGCTCAAAGCATAGATACTTTACATGTCCAACATCACCTCAACTATATAGATAAGAGCAGGGGCCAAGACAAAGTATCCGGGCTCACCCTCATATTCAATACATAAGACAAAGAGAGAAAGTCTTCATATATAGCAAGAGGTCATAGTAACGTCCCTAGAATGGAAGACTCACCAACAAGCTTGATAGAAGTCATAGCAGCCTCATAGAGGAGGAGGATGATAAAGCAGTACACCGATTCCTACATGGTGACATCATGTAGGCATAGAGTATGACTTAGTACATTTGAATGTACTAATTATGTAGGATGCAATGCAACAAGAGGTCGGTATCAAAGGCAAAATGCGTAATCATAGCAACGAATAGCATACTAACATTATAGCATGTGTAAATGATGCTTGAAATAAAACCATGCTTATATAGAACATAATATGAGTGTAAGGAGTGACCATTACAGTGCAAGACAATGCCTACCACCCACTCTGATAGGCGCATGAAGTATGAATCCCTTCATGAGGTTGATGGAGTACAAACCCCCAATTGAGGTTGACGGAGTACAAATCCCCCATCGAGGTTGACAGACTACAAGCCCCCTAACAAGGTCGATGGTACTAACCACTAACAAGGTTACCTGGGTCTAGCACCCCCCGAGCTATGCTTGGTCATCCCTAAGACTATATAGAGATAGTATCATTTATATGTACACTCTTTTCATCACCACACACATATATTCCTTTTCATCATTGTTCTATCATGCTCTCATCATTATATAGTCATTCAACTCATAAGACATACATTGGACCTTCAATTCCTCAAGAATATATAACCGAATATTTTATCGCACACTTAGAGGGTGTGTAATGGTAGTGTTAAACTATACAATTCAAGAGTGAAAATAGATACTTGGTAATACCCTCAAACAATATACATCAAGACCCTTCATCATTTCTCATAATAGACCTTAGATTCATAGCTCCAAACACAGTAAAACATTCATAATTTCATAAACCCCAGCATAGTGTGCAATAATTTTCATAATAGATAAGAACCATGAATAAATCAACTTTAAATCATGCAACTTTGAGTAGAGAGGGATTAGATATCATGGGTGAGAGGTACCCATGAAAGAAACTCATATACCTTAGCATTGGAAATGAAGTTGATGAAGATTGAAGATGTAGACTTGAAGCTTGAGTGAAATCCTTGAGATCTAGAAGAGTGTTTGAGACTTGAATTTAGGAGTAAAATATTTGGCTAAGTATTAGAATTAGTATTGGGGATTATTCAGAATGATAAGAGGGTGAAAAATGTCTAAGTGTAGGTATATTCAAGTTTGGGGACACTTAGGCCCACGACTTAAAATTCTTGGACCGCAAGAAAAATTACTAGGCATAATTTACACAGGTCCACATTGCGAACCTATCAAGGAGACCAAGTTTATACATGTCCGTGACAGCTACACGTCGTGGCACTGTCGCAAACTGATTCTGGAAATTGAAATTTTGAAATTTTAAAATTGTTATTCGATTGCTCTAAAATCAGGATTAGAACTATTTCTAACTCAAATGACCCTCTGATCAAGAAAATGAAGTCAAATTTTTTATATCACGCATAGATTTTGAGATATATGGAAATTATGATTCTAGGCACTCCCGGGGCACATTTTCGAGCACCTTTTGGGATCATTAAACTGCCATAAGGTCTTTACCATCATAAGAAACTTGGTTCACAATTTAGAAGAATATGGTTGGTATGCGTACATGCTCAAAACCATGTAAAAACAACACCTCTAGACATGAAGAGAATAGCAAAAACCCCTTTTTAAGAAGTATGCAAAATAACTTACCATATCATAGCAAAGCATAGTTAGGGCACCATTAAACCCTCATCTTAAATAACATATATTACATGACTTGTTATTTCATAATATTATACAAAGACAAAATAGCATAATGCTCATCATAATATCATCATAGGTTTCTTCATAATCATGTCATGCAAAAGGTTCATGGAGTCTTCATATATACCCATATCTTGGAAAAAGACACGGAGGAGAAATGATTGGGCTTGTGAGAGGAAGGTTCCCACAATCAAACCTACACACCTTAGTAATAGGAGCCGAAAAAACCTTGGAAATGATGGGAGATTTGCAACCCTAGCTTGCACTTTTTTACTTGGAGCCTTGAGGATGCTTGACAGTGTTTTAGAACATAGGAGATTTTGGGATGAGGAGGAAAAGAGAGAAAACAAGGGTTAAAAGGCTGATAAGGGGCTCCTTTATGGTCAAAATGACATGGTGTAAGCATAAAATGCTAAGAAATGACAAAACTGTCCCTTTTTAAAAATTGGCCAAACATGTCTAAGAGACCCCTTTTACGAGTTGTAGACCGTTCTAGGTCGTAGATGGGGTTTCATCTGACATGCCTTTTTCAAACTTCAGAGACCCCTATTCTTTGATTCTCATTCTACAAGATAGTCTACAACCCATAGAGGACTTTACGATTCGTCTGATAAGTCATAGATTGAACTTCAATAGATCCCAAATCTCATCAAGTCTTCTAGGTTCTATGAACCCACTTCACGGGTCGTACCTCATCTTACGAGCCATAAACCCCCATTGTAAACACTAATAGTTCCAATTTCTCAGCTTATTTATTACATCGCCTACCCCTCATATCTCTCTTTGGGAACATTCGTCCCCAAATGTGCTAAGGCAAGCTCTAAGGAATGGATTCACGCACCATATGCAAAAATGCAACACATGCACTATTTATAATCTTTAAACCATGCTTTGAATAAAACTTACAATGCAAACACAAAGTCACATAAACATGCATAAATGTCATGAAAATGGTAGATAAGGAGAATAGATCCTAAGATAAGAAAAATCATATTACCTCAAGCTTAATCAGAATGGAAGATAAGGATATTGATTCTTCATATCGACTTCGGCTTCCCATGTGGTACTTTCTACATGTTGGTTCCTCTAAAGGACTTTCACGAAGGGTATCTCTTTGTTTCTCAACTTCTTAACTTATCTATCCTTTATTTCCACCAAGACCTCCTCATAAGTCAAATTCTCTTCAGCATTCACCATTTCTATGGGCACAATGGAACTAAAGTCCCCAATACACTTTCTCAACATGGAAATGTGAAAAATCGGATGAACAATTCTCATATCCATAGGCAACTCTAGTTCATACATAACTTTACCAACACATCTTAAGATCCGGTACAGCCTTATGTACCTAGGGCTTAACTTTTCCTTCTTGCCAAATTGAACCACACCCTTCATTGGCGAAACCCTCAAATATACCCAATCATCAACTTCAAACTTAAGGTCTCTCCTTCTAGTGTCGGTGTAGGACTTTTGATGACTTTGAGTCGCCTTCAATCTTTCTCATATCATTCTTACCTTCTACAAAGCTTTCATGAATAATTCTGAACCCAAAAAATCCATCTCTACCACTTCAAACCAACTAACTGGGGATCTACAACGCCTTCCATAAAGGGATTTAAAAGGACCCATCTCGATACTCGAGTGGTAGTTATTGTTGTAAGACAACTCGATGAGCGAAAGGTGTTCATCCCAACTACCCTTAAACTCCAAGACACAAGCCCTAAGCATTTCCTCAATAGTTTGAGTAGTTCACTTGGCTTGGCTGTCCATTTGTGGGTGAAAGGTCTTGCTAAGCTTGACTTTAGTGCCAAGGCCCTTTTGGAAGGTCCTCCAAAAATGCGATGTGAATTGAGCACCATGATCCAAGATAATGGCCGATGGAACCTCATGCAATCTGTGAACTCATAAATATACAACTTGGCGTAACTTTGGCGCTATAGGTTGTTCTAACCAGTAGGAAGTGAGCGGACTTCATCATTCTATCAACAACAACCCAAATGGAAATGAAATGTCTTCTAGTCTTCGGCAACCCAATTACAAAATCCATATTGATATCTTTCAACTTCCAAGGAGGAATCTCGAGGTCTTAGGTCAAACCACAAGACCTTTGATGCTCGGCCTTTTTGACTTTCTTGCAATTATAGCAACTGGCTACAAATTTGGCAATGTCCCTCTTCATACACTCCACCAATACATTTCCCTTAAGTCTTTATACATTTTGGTAGAATTAGGATGAATAGAATAAGAGGAATTATAGCTTCTTTCAAAGCAACTCTCTCAAGCCATAGACATTGGGCATATATAACCTACCTTGGTACCGAAGAATGTCATCTCCCTCCCCTCCCCCCGGGAGAAAGCCTCCACTTTTCCATCTCGTACCAATGATTTCAACTCCACCAAGATGGTTTCAAGATCTCATTTGGACTTGACCTCTTTGACCAAAGAAGATTTGGAACCATCAATGACCATCGTACCTTTATTTTCAACTCCATTCAATCGAACCCCCAACCTAGCCAAACAATGGACCTCTTATGCCAATTCTTTCTTGCTATGCTCAAGGTGAGTCACACTACCCATGGGCACCTGACTTAAGGCATCGGCTACCATATTAGCTTTCCCTAGATGGTACACTCATGTTAAGGAACTCTAGCCACCTCCTTTGCCTCAAATTATGTCTCTTTGGGTGAATACATGTTGGAGACTCTTATGATCCATGCATCCACATGAACCCCATACAAGTAGTGACACCATATCTCCAAGGAAGATACCATGGCCACTAGCTCAAGATCATGGGTGGGGTAATTACACTCGTGCACCTTCAGTTGCCTGGAAGCATAGGCAATTACTTTGTCATTTTGCATTAGGACATACCCCAATCTGATCCTCGAAGCGTCACAATACACCACAAATCCTTCTAACCCTTCCGGTAGAGCCACAATAGGAGCGAACATAAGCTTGTCCTTCCAGGTCTGGGAACTTCTTTCATATTCATCGATCCATACAAATTTTTCCTTCTTTTGGGTTAATTTTGTCAGAGGAGAAGCAATTGAGGAGAACCCATTCACGAACCTTCCGTAGTATTCAGCCAAACCCAAAAAGCTCCTAATGTCCATTGGAGTCAAGGGTCTGGCCCAATTTCTTACTGCCTCCATCTTTTTCGAATCAACCTTAATCCATCAGTCGGCACACGTGAACCAATATTGCAACTTCCCTCAACAAAAACTCATATTCATTTGTCGAATTTAGCAAAGAGCCTTTCTTCCCTCAATATTTGCAACACCACCCTCAAATATTTTGCATGCTCCTCTTCTATCTGGGAGTAAATCAAGATGTCATCAATGAATACCATTAAAAACTTATCAAGGTAGAGTTTAAAGAGCCTATTCATGAGATCCATAAATATCACCGGAGCATTAGTTAGGTCGAAGGACATCACCACTAACTCAAAATGCCCATACCTAGTTCAAAAAGTCATTTTAGGGACGTTGCACTCCCTTACCCTCAATTGATGATAACCAGACTAAAGGTCAATCTTTGAGAAGTAACTAGCCTCTTGCAATTGATCGAATAGGTCATTGATTCTTGGAAATGGATACTTATTCTTCATAGTGACCTTATTGAGTTGTCGGCAGTCGATGCACATTCTAAGTGAACCATCCTTCTTTCTAACCAACAATACTGGTTCACCCCAAGACGACTTACTAGGCCTTATAAAACCCTTCTCCAATAAATCCTTCAATTAGTCCTTTAACTTCTTTAACTCTGTCGGGACCATATAGTAAGGGAAAATTGGGTTGAGTATCGAGGAGGAGATCTATACTGAAATCTATCTCCCATTCGATAGAGACACTAGGAAGTACATCGAGAAAAATATCAAGAAACTCATTGACAACCGAGATCGACGTGAAAGGAGGAACTTTAGACCCAACATCCCTAACCCGCACAAGATGATAGATACAGCCTTTGGAAATCAACTTTTGTGCATTAAGGTAAGAGATGAATCTACCTTTAACCACCATATCATGACCTTCCCATTCAAAGGCAGGTTCATTGGGGATTTTGAATTTAACCATATGAATCCTACAATTAATAGTTGCATGGTATGCATGCATCGAATCCATCCCAAGAATGATGTAAAAATCTATCATATCAAGTTCAACAAAATTACAAGGAAAAACTTTATACAATAGAGACACCGGACAATGCTTATAGACTATCTTAGATAGAATAGGCTCACTGACAGGGGTGGACACATCAAAGGATTCACATAACCATTCGGGACACACATGAAGCCGGTTAGTAATAAATGGAGTTGTGAAAGAAAGAGTGGCACTTGGGTCCAATAAAGCATAAACATCAAGATCTTAAATCTTTAACATACAGGTAACAACATCGAACGCCTCATCAATCCTTTGTCTCCCTTGAAGAGCATAGAACCAGTTGTGTTAAGGAGCACCTCCTTGTTGGACATCTTGTGCTCTTTAATTACCATAAGCACCTTGTACTTGAGGTGGGTCATTCCTACCCTAGTTTAGACAATCCGTAACCTTATGGCCCATTTTGCCACACCCGAAGCAAGCTCCAATATCTTTATAGCATATACCTCCATGGTTCTTGCCACACTTTTCACGTCTAGGAGCAATTTGTCACGACCCAAGTCTAGGGCCTATACGTGCTGGGCGAATGGGGAACCCGAAGGAACCCCAAACAAGCCTCATAGCATATCATTACACATCCTTGGTCGCGGAAGCAATTGAATAACATTTAAAGAATGAAAATAAGGGAAAAGGGGACTAAGGGAGAACTTGCAATAACATAGAGTCAAGAGATAATAGAATCAACTCATAACATAAATACATAATTTTATCCAATAACACCTCTAATACATAGATAATAGCGGGGGCCAAGACATATAACCATGCTCACCCTCACAGTCATAACTATACATAAAGAAAAGAGAATCTTTATAAATTGTGTGAGAGAATAGTCCTTGTCCCTGAAATGGAGGATTCACCAAAGGCTAACTTGAACTATCCATCTAGCCACAAGAAGAATCAATAGGAGCTTCAGTCCCTACATGGTGATATCATGTAGGCAAGATTATGCGTTAGTACATTGGAATAGGCAAGAGTATGAGTTAGTACATTGGAATGTACTAAGTATGTGGGATGCAATGCAACAAGAGATAAGCATCATAATCAAAATGCATAACAATAGGCAATAGGCATAATATAGCAATATGGCGTGTATGATCAATACCTAAGTAAAATATTCTTAAATAACTCATGCTCATATAGGATATCATATGTGAAGATGAGACCAAGTAAGCTATCCAACCTTGTGTTGGACTAAGAGAGTGATGGTCACACACCATCATCCTAGGTGGTGAGGTATGCACCTCTTACATGGTTAATGACATTCACACCTATCATCCGGGTGGCGAAGTATGAACCCCTCACATGGTTGGTGAATACTAACCCTAACCTCGGTTACCAAGGTCTAACCGCTCAATAGTTACCTAGGCTCTTGTCCCCTTGAATTAAGAATGGTTTAATGTATTACTTTATATAGGATTTATCATGTGCTCTAGTGCAAAACTTCATATAGGAATAATCATATACATAAGCTCAATTCATCATCATAACATCATTCATATTATATCCCCATGATTGGACCTTTATTTCCTCAAGAAACCATAACAGGACATTTTATCAAACACTTTGGGGTGTGTAATGGGGGTAAAAGACCATGAAATTTAGAGATTAAAATCTTGCAAGTAAATCTATTGCAAAACCATCAATAAATACCTTGCAACACCCCCAAGACATATCCAAGATTTAGAGATCAAAACATACTAAAACAAGCATACTTTCATGAACTAAATTTTTGTGTAGTGAATTTCTTAATGTACAAGACCTACATGTATAATTAACTTTAAATCATGCAATATTAGTAAAAGGAAGCTTAGGCACCATGGGTGAAAAGGACCCAATGGTTCAACACCACATACCTTAACTTTGAAGAACCCTTGAAGAAGATTAGAAACTGAGACTTGAAGCTTGAATGAAATCCTTGATGAAATCTTTAAGATTGGTATTGAGTTTGGGACTTCAATTTAGGGTAAAATATGAGTCTAAGTGTTTGAGAGGACATTGGGGAATGTTAAGGATGATCTAAGGATGAAATAAGGCTAAGTATTTATATTTTCAAGTGTGGGAATCCGTAGGTCCAAGACTTATAAGTCTTGGACCAAAACAATTAAAAAATGCACCAAAAACAACAGGGGTGCGTCATAGAGGCGACGCGAAAAGCGCACTAGAATCTGTATTTTCTGCACAAATGAGTTCTACAAAAATGGGCATAAATCCTCCATCCGAACTCAAAATAAGGTGAAACCAAGTGCCTTAAAAAGATAATTCAAGGATCTTTAAGTTGTTAGGTCATGTCCCATTTAATTCTTTGTGTGATAAGAGATATGCCCCTTCAAAGTTGACCCTCCTAAATAGCATTCTTTTGCGATTTTTGGATTTTGATACTGTTGCTCTACAATTTGGGCTAGAGCTATTTCCCACCCAATTTGACCCCCTAAACAAGAATATGAAGTCGTATTTTCAAAATAATGAATGAGGTTTTTTAGATATATGAAATTACGATTTCGGGTACTTCCGAAATATATTTTTGGGCACTTTTTGGGGGTCATTTTACAATTTGACCACTATTACCATCTTTAGCATTTGGGTTGGGAACCCTATCATTTTCAAACCTTTGGACTTGGGCATTAGAGGACCCCCTGGCCTTGAAATTTATGGTCTTATTGGAAACGACCACCTTTAGCACCTTGGAATCTACTATCAAGTTGAGCCCTCTTGGACTTGCCCATTCTTCTCTTTCTAAGTTTCACCCCCTCAAGTTGTTTGGTGTAGATCATAAGCCATGATATATCCATGTTCCCAATGATCATGGTTGTATGGCACTCTTCATTAATCAAGTGGGATACACCCGACACAAACTTATGCATCTTTGCCCTAAGGTCAGCCACCAAGTGAAGAGTGAACTTGGAGAGGTTGTTGAACTTAAGGGAATACTCCCTCATGCTCATAGATCATTGACTAAGATTCATGAACTTAGTCAACTTTTCTTCTCTTAGCTCAATTGGGAAGAAGCAATCAAGGAAAGCAACTTTGAATTCCTCCCACTGAATGGGCTTATCATCCACTATCTCCATCTTTCATTAACTATACCATATTTTTGCAATGCGATTGAGTTGGTAGGCTGCTAGTTCCTCTTTCTCCTCCGAACTTACCCCCATGATAGCCAAGACCTTACATACTTCATCGATAAATTCTTAGGGGTCTTTCTCTACCTTTAAGCTATGGAATTTCGGGGTATTCATCCTTGTGAAATACCTTACCCTTGAGGCTGCTGTAGGAGCATGAGGAGCTTAAGCCACTTCATTGGCCACGATCCTTACCTAGAGGGTGACCATATTCTGGTACTCCGAATGGGTGACTCCTTGTCCTTCCACTTGGGGAATTTGTGGGGCCGAAGAAGCCAGTTGATCCTCAAGAATGGGAGCTCTTTGTGTCGTTCATCTTAGAATCATAATCTAAAAGTGCAAGAAGGCTGCTCATTAGAGTTAGGAAACCTTATGTTAAATCTAGAGCACGAAGTAGAGTATGAAGAAGTAAACAATTTCATAAAATGCCTCAAAGCCTCTAACTCATAGTTGTGGCATGCTTCATAAGCATGAACAAGACTCTACTCGACATGGTGTGTTGGATTTATGAGGACTATTTACAAACCTAGTGCTCTGATACCAAGCTTATCATGATCCAAGCCTATGGCCTAGGCGTGACACAGCAAATGGGAGGCCCGAAGGTAACCCAAACAAGCCCTCTTTGCATATCATTTATAAATCCTTGGTTGAAGAAGCATAATTAAACAAGAAGCAAGTAATGAATAAATTCTAAGGGAAAAGGGATATTGGACTCATGCTATGGGAGTGTTATAGGGAAGAGGAGTTGCATAAATCACGTAGCAAAAAAAATCTAAGGGGCAGGTAAATGTAACTCACTTTATGGAGATGATTTAGGGACTTAGGACTTCCATTTCATGATCAACATACAACGAGCATAGAGCGGAATAAAGGGACTAAGGGAACTCTTCATAACACAAATGCATAAGGAGTCAATCTCCATAATACATAACCCTCACCATATCCAATAACATCTCTAATTATGAATAGGTTGGGGGCGAAGACATCTCCTGGGCTCACTCTCAGATGATAACATCCAAAAATAATTGAGTAAAAATAAGGCATGAAAGTAAGTAGAATTTTATTCGTTAACATAGAGGATTCACCAAGCAAATCTTAGATCAGAACATCTAGTCGCACAGAGAAGGAGGATGGTACGGAGCTCCGATTCTTTCATGGTTAGATCATGCAGGCAAAACATAGGTGTTAATAATTGGAATGAACTAAGTATGCGAGATACAGGCGCAATAAGGGACATAAGTGTAAGGAATTGGACGTTGTACGACCTCATTTGATCTTGGGAATTTGGTCCCTAAAAGTTTTAGACCAAGGTGACGGTCCATGGAAGCCCTCATGGTCCGTGTGAGGCTATACGGACTGTGTGGAGCCTTCTTTCCCTTGACCTTATATGGGGTATGAGGGCCTTAGTGTAGAGTTTAAGACCAAGGCATACCCCACTTGGACCCTACACAGGTCGTGTGAGATCATACAGACCTTGTGGTGGACCATATGGTATCCTTGGGCTTGAGACTTCATAATTTTGATCCTAACGCAAGTGGTACGGCCCCTCTCACGGACCTATGGTGCTTTACAGTTTGTGAGGTACCTTATATAGGCACCAGAGTGGAAATTTTCTAAGTGTAGGATCATCGTCTCGAAACTTTGTCATGAAGAATTTTCTAAGTGAAGTGGTATTGAGTACACAGTCCATATAGCTTGGTACGGACCATGAGACAAACTGTTTGGTTGCTTTTGTCAAATATTTTTAAGTATGAAATCTTTAATATCAAGCTAAGTTCACTTTCAAGCCCTCAATTCAAGCTTATTTATGTGGTTTAGGGCTATCATGGGCCTTCTTCATCAAGCCAAGTTTGAAGGAATTTCATTGGTTAAGTTTTTCACAAGAACCGATAGAAGGATCAACTTTAAATGGTCAAATCTCTTAAAAGAAAAGAACTAGGTGACCCATAACCTTTTGAATTAAAGCTTTTTGAATTATCTTTCCAATACATCTAATTTCACCTCATTCCAAGTTCGGAGCAAGAAGTTATGTCTATTTTCGTAAAGCCTATATGTGCAGTATTTTCAGAGAATTGACTAAGTGAGGTATCATGGAAGGGTTTCACGGTCCATGAAACCTTGTACGGACCATGAAACCTCCTCACGGAACCCAAGCAAGACATGTTATTTTGCTTCATTAATGGTTTTTTTTTTGTAATTGTGGCTTCTCCTAAGGGACTTTTAAGACTTCCTATGCTATCCTAAAACCCCCAAATGACCTAAACTCTATTTATCTCATTCAAATTCAATCCTACATTTAGAATTATTCAAATTCTCCCATCTAAAAAACTCCTGTCAAGTGAACCATTGGAGATTATCTTGGACCATAAGGAAGGGTCTTCTTCTTCATCAAACTTCTTCTTATTTCTTCTTGGTTAACTAAGGTATGTGGGTTTGATTCTTGATCTCTTTTAACCAAGAAGACCAAAACTCTTTTCAAGTGATTTTCATGAATTTTAGCTTACTTTAAATATGGGTTTTGAAGATTATTATTTATTAAATTTAATTAATGTATGGGCTATGTTCATTTATTGATACTAAAGAGATTTAAGCCCTAATATGATGAAATGTGTTGAAGTTATGAAGCTCTGAAAGTGCAAAGTTATGAAGCTATGAAAGTGCATGTCCCCATTAAAGCTTGATTTATGCATGGGTAATCTATACTACGATGTGAACTTTACTTATGATTTTACTTGAATTTTATAATGTATTATTGATTTAAGTTTTAATCTATATTGATCATGCTATTCTTATCTCATTTATGGCATATGCATACATGACTATGATCTTTATGAAGTTTATGAAGTGGGTCAAGATCTAATTATGTTTATGTATATGATTTTGAGAAAATTATAGTTATGACAAAAATATGATCACATAAATATCTAAGATTATGGCTCATTGAGCTATTATAGATGTTTACACCACAATGTTTAAGGGAGCATCAATTGAGGTTTGAGGTGGGGTGGACTATCCCCAAGGGTCTATACTCATTTCTCTAGAAGGTGCTCTAAAGGAGTTATTCCTGTGCATGAAAGTACTCATAAAGAATGTTTTGGCCTTTTGCTTATTATGCATAACTATGAAGAATGTGATTTGGACTTTAGGCATAAGAATGCATGTAAATGATTTGAAAGTCTTATACCTCTTTTACAAGCATGTATATGTATATATGCATTCTACTGGAATGATGACCTAGCACTGATGGGATTGGATACAGAGTGGGCTATCCCCGAGGGTCCATACTCCTTTTCCTTGAACTATGTTCCTAACATAGGTATATGCTTATGACCTAAGAGGGAAAGAAGAGAAATGAAGAATATTAAAGATCTATGTGTTTTGCAGTAGGTCACCTCTTTATCCGTTATGGAGAAGAGGACGGAGTTCCAAGTTATAACTCACTTGGTCTTATGTCAGTTATGATCCCATTCTCAATATATATGAAGTATTTTTGCATTCATGCATCATGTACCTCATGGAATATTGATATACTACTCTCTTGTTGAATAAATCTTTCTATATATGTGCCCTTATTATCTAACATTGAATATAGGTTTGATAAGTCAACATTTCATGCCTGCATACTTAATACATTCAAACATACTAACGCATACATTTTCCTACATGATCTTACCATGTAGGGACCGAAGATTACCTTCATCCACCGTATGATAGCTAGATTGGATCTTGAGATACTTGTTGTGGTGAGCCCCATCTTCCAAGGATAAGCCACCATTCCTCTATCTATGTTGCTTCCATTTATATTATTTATTTTAAAGTTGAGTCTGGGACATGTCTTGGCCCCCGTCCTATCCTATGATTAAAGGCATTGTTGGATATCTTGTAGACTCCCTTACGTTTATATGTTAAGTGTTGTATTCAGAGATTATGTTTATGGTTATGGTTATGTCATTGTGGATTGATTATGAGCTTATGTTATGGATTCATGCTAAGATGTGGAAGATCCTAAGTACCGATTTACCCCCATAGTGAGTCATACTTACCCACCCCTTAGTTCTTATGTGTTATGTGCTATGTGAATTCATGTTAATCCCTTATCCCTATGACATCCCATAGTGTGAGTCCTACTTTGCGGTTCCTTATACTAAATGTTTACTATTTCATGAATGCTTCCGAACCGATGATGTGTGGGTGGATGATATAAGGCTTGTTTGGGGACTTTTGGGTCCCCATTCGCCATGTCACTTCTAGGCCCTAGGCTCGGGTCATGACAACAAGCCATATTTAAACAATATGCATAATAGTAGTCAATGAACATAAATTCAATATGTTGTACGTGCTCAATGTCATGGCTAAATAAAGTAAGAACGAATCATCAAATCGTGTGATATATCATACATAGATGGGAAAGGACCATAACCGACATGTAAGACCAAGCGAGCTACTACTTGGAATCTCTGCGTTCACTCCACATCGGACATAAGAGTGGTCGAATTTGTTGGGACAGACCAAACACTCACCTTATAGGAATGCACCCTTTTTGGAGAATGCCTCATAATTACCTTACGGGAACACCACCTACTTCGGTACACACATTTTATTAACCTTACGGGAACACCACCTAGTTCGATATATGATTCACATGTGTTGTACGGGAACCCCACCCATTTTGGTCAATTGTGCAACTTAAGCTATATGGATCCATTAGCCTATTCATAAACCTATGGTGGCAACATAGTTATGGGACAATGGTTATCTACTAAGTTCTGCTCGATGCTAGGTCACAATCCCAAAGAATACCCAAATTATTCTTGTTGCCATAATTTGCAAAGAATTTTAACATCGCATAGTTCATAGAGTAGCTCATCAAAACCAAGGTTTCATTATATCAAAGATAGGGCTTCATAACTTGTCATAGCTTTCATAACATTTTCATGATGCATAGCATACATAATAGCCCTTCATAAATCATATAATTTGAAAATTGCACATCCTGCCATAAGGACTTTACCATCATGAGAAACTTGGTTCACAATTTAGTAACACATGGTGGCTATGCATACATGCTTAAAACTATGCAAAAACGACACCTCTAGACATGAGAAGAATAGCAAAAACCCTTTTTTACAAATCATGGAAAATAACCCACCATATCATAGCAAAGCATAGTTAAGGCACCATTAAACTCTCATCTTAAATCATATATTTTTCATGACTTGTCATTTTATAATATTATACAAAGACAATAGCATAATAGTCATCATAATATTATCATAGGTTTCTTCATAATCATATCATACAAAAAGTTCATAGAGTCTTCATAAAAACCCATATCTTGGAAAAATACTTTGAGGAGAAATGGTTGATATTGTGAGAGGAAGGTTCCCACAATCAAACTCACATACCTTAGTAATAGGAGCTGAAAAAACCTTGGAAAATAATGAGAGATTTGAAATCCTAGCTTGCACCTTCTTGCTTTGAGCCTTGAGGAAGCTTAAGAATGTTTTAAAACTTAGGAAATTTTGGGATGAGGAGGAAATGATAGGAAATTAGGGTTGAAAGGCTGATAAGGGGCTCCTTTATGGTCAAAACAACATGGTATAAGCACAAAGTGCTAAGAAATGACAAAGCTACCCTTTTTTTAAAAACTGGTTGGATAGGTCTACGAGACTTCATTTACGGGTCGTAGATCATTCTACGAGCCATAGATGGAGTTTCATCTGATAAAATTTTTTCAAACTTCAGAGACTCCTATTCTCGGATTCTCATTCTACGAGACCATCTATAACTCATAGAGGACTTTACGAGTCGTCTAATAAGTCATAGATTGAACTTCAGAAGATCCCAAATTTCATCAAGTCTTTCATGTTCTACGAACCCACTTTACGGGTCGTATCGCATCTTATGGGCCATAAACCCCTATTGTAAACACTGACAGTTCCAATTTCCTAGCTTGTTTCTTGCATCTCTCCTACCTCCCCCCCCCCTCAGGTGGAGTCTTACATATGCAGAGAAAAGTGCTAATGCTCTTGTTAGGAAGTGTGAGAGGTTGGATTTAGGGGTTATACAAAAAAGTAGAGGTAGATCGAAAAAGTATTAGGGGAAGGTGATTATACTGGATCTGTCGTAGCTTTATATCACCAAGGACATGACCTTAGATAGAAAGGAGTATAGGTCGTGTAATAGGATAGAAGGTTAGATGGCTAGTAGGGGTAGGATGGTGTTTGGTCTTATGACATAATAGGTTAGTAGAGGTAGTCGTGTCTTCATATATTGAGTTGGTGTTGTTTGTCGTTCATTTTTTACTTTTATTTTCTTTATAAATTATTATTTGTTTTCCATTTTAGTCATTTGGTTTCATATCTAGTATTTTCTGCTTTTGGAGATGATATTTTTGAGATGATGCTCTTTCGAAAATAGCCTTTCTTACCTCTATGAGATAATGGTTAGTTTTGCGTACATTTATCCTTCCTAGACCCTACTTGTGAAATTTTATTAGGTATTTTGTTGTTGTTGTTATTAATAATTCCAAATTAAATTGAAGTAAAAATATATTTTTTTCATTTTTTTTTCATTTTTTCAATGCCAAAGCAACCAAATAAAATCAGAAGTCCCTTTTTTTCATTTGACTTGATTGGTTGATAATAAGAGAAACTTACATAAATATACTATATTAGGAAAATATTTATCATTTATAGCAATAATAACCTTTTTTCGCTAAACACTTTTAATATAATTTTAATACATATTACAGAGAACTATTTATTAAAAAAAATGTATAATACAAGTTTTTTTATGATAGATAATACATTTATCACATACGTTAATACACTTAGGGTTCGCTTGGTAGAGTGTATAAAAATAATGTTAAATAGAGCATATTGATAATGCTTGCTATAGTAATGCATGTATTAGTTATGCTTGCATTAAATATAGATAAAATATTATTATGCATTGTTTGGTTTGATGCATTAAAAATAGCATGCATTATATTAAAAAATAATTATTTACAAAGATATCCACCATATTTATGGTGAAAAAGATGTAAAAAAGTTTTTGAGGGACGATTGGACTTTTAATCATGCTAATGCATGCTTTAAAATCGTTGTATTGTTAATAGCTAGAAATCTATGATATTAGTAATACACTCCTTAATACACAATAGAATGTATAACTAATATTTGCATTAGTTACACATATGATGAAAAAATATACCAAACAAGGTATTACTAACATAAAGAGTTAATGTATGCAATATTTTTTCCAATACACTCTACCAAATGATCGTTATATCAATTTCTTACCAAACAAGTACAATATATTTTAAAATATATTATATTACATTTATAATTCTCTTTAATACAAGTTCAGATTTATCACAATACTAGTTTAGTGTACGTGCTTTGAACATATGAGTCATGTCGAATTAAAAATTTATATATTAAAAATTATATATAAATGATAGTTGTTATTAAATATAGGTAATATTCATATAAAAAAATTAAATAAATCTTATTCGTTTGATGTAATAGTTTAGTCTATTGTGATACAACAAAGATGAGAAAATCTAATACAATATTCATGTAAATAAAGATTAAATAAACATTATTAGTTTAATGCAATAATTTAGTCTATCATGATAGAGCAAAGATGAAAAACAATCAATCCAATTGCTTATAATATAGATATACTAATAGTTTTTAAT
>JAABOM020096161.1:0-27509 GCA_011800125.2 Solanum clarkiae
CATTTCATCATCATTTCACCATCATGCCATCATCATTTCAGCATCATATAACCATCATATACATAGACATATTTCATCACCATTTTATCATCATTCTATCATCATATGGTCATTCAATTTATAAGACAAGCATTGGGCCCTCAATTCCTCAATAAGCCGTAGTCAGGCATCTTATCAAACACTTAGAGAGTGTGTAGTGCTAGTGTAAAACCATTCAATTTAAGAGTGAAATCATGCTAGCAAATTCAATTTAAGACCTTCTATTGATACTTGGCAACACCCTCAAGCAATATACATCAAAACCATTCATCAAATCTTACAATAGATCATAGATTCATAGCCCCAAACATGGTAAATTAATCACAATTTCATAAATCCCAATATAGTGTGTAGTGATTTTCATAGTATGTAAGACCTATGAGTAAATCAACTTTAAGTCATGCAACTTTGAGGAAAATAAAGCTTGGGCATCATGGGTGAAAGGAGCCCATGAAAGAGACTCATATACCTTAGCTTTGGAGATGACTTGATGAAGATTGGAGATAGAGACTTGAAGCTTGATTGTAATCCTTAAGTTTCAGAAAGAGTTTTGAGTCTTGGTTTTAGGAGTAAAATATTTGGCTAAGAGTTTGAATGAGTATTAGGGAATGTTTAGAATGATATGAGGTTGAAAAATGACTAATTATAGGTATTCTCACGTTTGGGAACACTTAGACCCAAGACATAAAAGTCTTGGACCGAAGTCAAAACTGGACTAAATTTAACACAGGTGCGCATCCTTGGCGCGTCACGCCAGGGGAGCGAAAAGCTCTCTAGAAATCGCATTTTGGGAATTTTGAATTTTGATACGGTTGCTCTAAAATCGGGGTTAGACTCATTTCTCACTCAATGTGACCTCCCGAACAAGAATATGAAATCGAATTTTTGATATCACGAACAAATTTTTAGATATATGAAAATTATGATTCCGGGCACTTCCGAGGCATATTTTCGGGCAATTTTTGGGTTGTTTCATTTATCCTTTTCATTTTGGGGTTCTTATTACAAAAATACTAAACCTTCAAATATGGTCTGTCTATTAATTACCATGAGTCAATGTATGAAGTCCCATTATAGGATGAATACATCCACATTATTTTTTTGTAGGGTACATGAAGATTTTTACAAATAATATTGATTAAAATTTTTTCCCTGCATCAAAAATATCCTATAGTAAATCAAACTGTTGGTAAATATTTTTTTTAAATAATGATAATATAATTATTATTCCACTAGGTAGGATTTCAAAATTAATAGAATATAAAACTATTAAATGTTTATCATATATAAATTCTTTCTTTGCTTAAACAACGTAATACAATTAAAATATATTCCATATTAATTTTTTTGTATATCGAAGTCATCATCATTAAAAATAAAAAAGTTGCTTTGTGGTATTTACTGATTCAAGTGTTGATCACATCATGTAAAGATCATATTTCTTATTTGCAATAGAGAGAAATCTTAATGCTTAAGATATTTAAATAAAATTCTTACCCTGCAGAAATAAACTTTTTTTAGTTTAAACAATTTAACATAATATCAATCAAAGAAAATTACTTATATGGGGATAGCTTTTTCCTCTCAAATTCGTCATTTAAAATTGATATATCATTCATTATAAAAATGACTCATATATATTCGTTGTATTGCACAAATTGCTCACATATACTTTTTCTTCCGAGGGAAGCAAAAAAAAAAATCAATTTTAAATTATTCTTTTATAATTATAAAAATATTCATGTGATATATATTTGATCCTTCTCATATGTATTTTTCTTTGGCTTCCTTAATTCAACGGCAAATTTGAATTTGTTATTTTAATGGTAAAATTAATTTTTTTACTAACTTTCTTGTAAAATTTATCATATACACCCCAATTTTTCTTATAAATACAAAAATTACAATATATCCAAAAAAAAAAAGTTTTCAATTTTTTGTTGTTTTTTTCGCTTTTTCTTCACATTATTTTTTTATGTTTTTACTCCTTAAAAAATGCAATAAAAAATTAAAAACTCAAGCAATGGTAATGAAGAAGTCAACAAAAAATAAAAAGTCTTGTGTGAGAGGGTCTTATGTATCCTTACTTGAACATTTTTAAAATTATTTTTTTTAAAAAAAACTTTACATAATTTTTTCACTTCCTTTAGATAAAAAGTGTATGCAAGTCGCTTTTATATTAGAAGTGGCATATGTGATTCAATTTTATAACGCTAAGGTATACTTAAGTCACTTTTGTAACAATGGATATATCAATCTAAATGAAAAAATTTTGTGGTATATCAAAACTTTTTTTCTTTTAGGTTTTTTTAAGCAATTAGTAATATTTGACTAATAACTAATATTGCTTTTTAAAAAAATATTTTTATATAAAAATTTTGAAAAATAAAATTAATAATTCTAAATAAAAAATCTAAACTTAGAACTTTCTCAAACCATTTTTAATAATCAGCCATTTACTTATAATGCATGTTAATCCTTAATTTGATGGATTCATTAACACTATATATCTTGCATTCTTTTAGCATAACTTGAATTTTAGCCCTTGTAATTTTTAAATATACCTATATAATTAATACTTGGGATGCTTGTCTGGAATAATGGAAGTGATAAAAAAAAATCAAGGAAAGAAAATTTACGAAGAATCTTTAGGATGAAAAAGCGATCTAATATATTTCTTAATTTTGGTGACACATCATTTGTTATAATTGCTCACATATATATACACTAATGATTCCGATATATCTTTCAGTCTAACGTAAAGGAAAATATATTTCTTTATTGTTGAATTTATTATTCCCCGAGAGGGTATTCTTGGCGTTGCTGGCACTTGAAGAACCATTGTTGATTCCCCAAGAGAACAACTTGGCCCTGTCGTCATATCAACTCAATCGCAGAAGAAACACTCAAATGAAGCAAACATCATATGAGTACATATAGCTCTACTAAAACATTATTTCGAATGAATAATGTTGGTAATACAAAATACTCAACTAATCCTTTACTGAATGTCTATGAAGCCTCTAATGAAAAATCTAGATGGCACCATGATAGACCATGTATAGCTCGACCAAAGAAATAAACTACTCAATTGAAAACAGGAAATAAAAGGGCTCATCAGGAAAGCAAGGAGGGGCCACCAACTTTGAAAATGCACTGAACTGAATATCAACGATGTGCGGGCTGAAATCCTCTACCATTTGTATCTACATCATGTAACGATGAAGGTCCAATGGACATTAGTACATGGAATATATCATTTTGTAAAATAGCTCTGTAATGTTCACACTCTGGCAGTAAAGCAGTCGCAATCAAGTATTAAGCTACCCAGACGTTATGATCGAATCTACAGGGAATATGGGGCCTGAGTAAGTTGATCCACTAACAATCATTTCAAGCATCAATCACTATATTTTCTAAAATGAGGGGGGGGATTGTGATTCAAAATGAAGAAAAAAAATAAACACTATGCTAAGTATGCAAGAAGACAATCAAATTGAGGGACACCTTGAGAATTATATTCTCCATGATTCATTGACTCAATTACCCTAGACAATATAACCCTAATTGGGAACTAACATGCAGGATGGTATCTTAGGTTCTTCCGGCCCTCTTATGAAGGTGAAGGTCGAATTTCACCGTGGCGCTTTATTTGCAACCATGGTTTGCGAACTAACCATTACCCATTTGTCCTAGTGAACCTCTACTTGGTCAGGTTTGGTTGATTAGACGAGAACACATCAATCAAATCCTATCATTTACTTCCCTTTTCCTATTCGTCACTACCTTGGTCGGTATCATGATAGTAGGTGGGGTTTGGTATAAGCCACCACCAAATAACAACCAATATGAAGGGAAATAAATAATACATGAAAAAACCCCAATCAAAGAAATGCACAAAGTCTAGGTTATTTCGAGTCAACTACTCATGGTTCCCACAACCCAAATTGTGGGTGCTTAGGTACTCATGGCCAAGGCAAAATCAACAACAACGAATGTAAAAGACATACTTGAGAGTTACCCAAGACAAGGAATAACAAGAACACCTTCAAGTTGAAAACCACAAGCTTTTTTTGAAGGATGAGTACAATGTGATTTTTCAAACCCCCAAAGTGGGTCTTCAAATTAAAAATTGACATCTACACTAAACCCTACAAATATTCAAGAGAGAATATTCAAAATGTGAAATTTGAAAAAATATTCAAAGTCTTTTTGCTAAAACTCTAACATTAACTATTTATACTATTTATAAAAACACCCTAAAAATTAAATAGAAAATACAGCTGGCAGCTATTAGGTCTAGTAGATATGACTCGTAGGGTGACCTACTAGTCATAATCAGGGTTTTGCAGTTAGAACTTGGCATTTTGGACTTGATTGCTACGACCCAATGTTATGAGTCGTTGCTTAGGCTATGACTTATATGCTCCTCTCGTAGTCTAGGCCTTCTGTTCTTGGTCTAACTTTTTGCTTATTGTTCCTTGCTACGAGCCCCACCCATACGAGATATAATGAGACTTATGACTTATATGGTGGCCTCGTATGGCTAACCTTCACTTTGCAACTTCTTAGTTTTTCTCACTTTTCATGCTACGAGGGAAAATTATGACTCGTAGCTTGGCTACAACTTCTAGGTGGCTCATATGTCCTGTACATCAGTAAAATCTTTAATTTTCTCCCAAAATCATGCATACTAGTATTTTCTGCATAAATAACACAAAAATACAGAAAAACCTTAAAAAGTCACATTATGAACTTGCAAAATTCCTCGTGTTAGGCATCAAATATGCTGTATTTTGACAACACATCAACACCCTCAACTTAGAACTGTTGATTGCCCTCAAGCGACAACTGAATCTACGCAAATAAAAAAAATACACAACAGCTACTCCACTGGCATATACATCACTTAACTCCAATTTAGGTACCCGACTCTCATTTTCAAAACCTAATTGCAAAGCTACCAAGAAAATGAAAACATGATTATGCATCTGACAATCCAACTATGAAAAGTGAAGGAGTATCATCAATCCACAATCACTGAACAAGTCACATGTCAATCATGCAATAAAATTGCCCTCACAGAAAAGAAGTCCCTATATTATACTAAAACATCAATCCAAGTTCAAGGACTGTGCAAGCATTCTCACTCTCACAAATGAAATTCATGCATAATAACTGACACCATAGGCTTTCCCCTGTACTCAAACCCCGGACTGTTGACTAGTTGGACTTGGATCACTTTAGGAATTAAAAGGTTTATAATGTAGGCTCATGAGGCTTTGATACGGAATTTTAGGTAAGTAGTGACTAAAAGATATCTTGACCCATGTTTCTCAACACTTTTACCTCAATAATTCAACTATTATCATTTTATGATCACTTATTCTTCATTTTTAGGCTTTTTCGAGTGATTTCTTTTTTTTCCAACTGAGCCTCATTTTCAAACTCATTTTGCTCTTTTTAATCCAAGGAACTTTTCTTTTTCTTTTTCTCTCACCTGGCACATAATTCTTTTCTTCACTCTTTCTTTCCCTACCAACCACCCCATTTCATTACTTTACCACAACAAAGGCCACCCTCAACTTAGGCTTCTAGCCTGAGGTGAAGTACACAATATCCATTCCCTAAACTAGGGAAACTTTTGGTAGCCACCCTCAACTTAGGATTTTTGCCTCAATCAAGGTTCACATGTTCAAGGATAGACCAAGGCCAAAATCAAAGTATTTCACAAAACTAAGTTAGTCTAGCTAGGTGTCAAGAAACAAAATGTACATGTAAAGCTCAAACATTTGGAAAAAAGGATTAACTACTTCATTTGGTAGGTCATTTAGGCATATGAGCTGAACATTCAACCCCATAATACACAATGAGCACCCTAGTGTTCAATAAAATAAAAACCACAACGAAGACTAAACAAAGAGTGACAAAACCAATATAAGAAAACATAAACATAGTGCACTTAATCAGGTACAGGTCATGCAGATACGAGGCACAGGTACGATTTGTAGGGTGACCTACGAGTTCTAAAATAACCTCATAGTACTAAGGTGCTTGAAAATAACATTCTGACCACAAATACAAGGCTCTGGTAGGACTCATAGCTTCACCTAGAAGTTGTATGCTGGGCTCGTAATAGGGAACATAATACAATTCAGGACAAGGTAGGTCCGATGAGTCCCTCACTACAATTCGTAGTAGGTACTATGAGTATTAGGTGAGTCTCGTATGATAAGTGTTAAGGAATCATAGGTGATTATTGCCGCCTACAAGGGACCATTACGAGTCGTAGGGCGTCCTCGCAGAAGAAAACAGGAGGTACCTGTGGTGCCTATATCCTTTCTACAAGAACCAAGAATCATTCAAATTAACTATTAAATAGCATCAAAGCAAAATATCATCTCAAACACACAAACAAACCCAACTTATAATCATGACCGTCCCGAATCAACAATTATCCCACAATCAAACAACAACCCCCAATTACATTAAAAATATACTTAAGAATGACTATCCTCCAAACTTGCAATTAGTAACACTAATACGCAACAAAAGGAGTTTAAAGAAGTTCATGATAATGCCCAACAATTGAATATCTTATGGATAGATCATTTTCGAAACATAACCACATCAACTAGATTCCAATCTCGACATGAGTTCAAAAATTATCAACCAAAAATCATGTACGACATAGATGATCAATATATCATCATCACGACCACTCAAAAAGAACAATCATACCATTTAAAATTCATACTAGAGAGTTCAAGTCGACCACACCCCTATTTCTCAGATTTACAATATCATTTTCTCAAAAGTATTCTCAAAATTCTCACTAAGCACACAATCATCCAACAATATTTGAAGATCATAATATGAGTGTGTGAAAATTAATCAAGAAAATTTACCAAATGAGCAAACGAAGGTCAAATAGATGCAATGAGAGAAATAGGAAGAAGCCAAAACCCTAATATGTTGGGTCGTCGGAAATACTCGCCGAACTCGGAACTATAAGAGTTTAAGGAGTGGGAATACTTATAGGAGAAGGAACTTAAAAATGAGGGAAATAAGGGGTCAAATGAATATTTCATCACTAATATACCAAACCGGGTCGACTTTAGAAATTCTGCACATCAAATCTACAAGACCTTGACTATGAGTCTTAGGGCTTCCTATGACTCGTAGGTCCAGGTCTCATAGCATAACTCAACACTTAGAAAAAGTAGAATCCAAACTTGTGCACTACGAACCCTACTTACGACTCGTAGGGGACCCTACAAATCATAAGATTGGCTCGTTGTGTATGTGCCAACTTTAAATCCTTACTATTTCCCTTTATGAGGAATTGCTATGAGTTGCAGTGTGCACTATGACTCGTAAGTCAGCTTGTACAGGCTGCTCCAATCGCAATTTTCTTCGAATCTTCAGTTTTTGATTAATACCTGCAAACCAAACTCAAAAATACCAATTTCCAACAAAATACAAGTGACTCAATTTTTTAAACATCAAAAGAAACATCAATCTACTACCTAACAATTTAGACAACCAAAACAAACTCAAAGCAATCCAAAAATATAAGAGATACTTGGGTTGCCTCCCAAGAGGCGCCTTGTTTAATGTCATGGCACGACTTTGTCATCATCCATCATCAAAAGTCTTCAACGGCCCAGACATCACTCTTAAACTCACCCAGATATTTCATTAATTGGTGGATGTCAAATACAACTTCTGTATCATTGACCCTGAACCAAGTTAACCCAAATCCATATCCACTAAGGCTCTCCCAATGGCCAACAATGGTCTTACCAATATAGTGGGCACCTCAAAATCAACCTCACTACCAAAGATCAGGAAGTCCTTGGAAAAGATGAATTTTATCAACCTTTACATGCACATCAAAAAGTATCCCTTCCAGCTTCTTTATGGTTCTATCCACCCTGAGAAAGCGTATTCTTGTTTGAGTAGGAGTGCCAAGGCTAAGCTTTTTGAACATGACAAGAAGCACTAGATTGATACCTTCTCCTAAGTCACACAATGGTCTTATAAATTCCACATCACCAATGGTACCAGGAATAGTGAATGCACCGGGATCCTCTCACTTATGGGCAATACAATTGGTTGTAATGGCACTACATTGTTGGAGCTCTTGCGAAAGCTCTTGCTCAATGTCCTCTTCTTTGTCGCCAAATCCTTCATGTACTTGGCATATCTGAGCATCTTTTCCAAAGATTCTAGAAGGGGAATATTGATGGATAATTGCTTTAACATCGAGAGGAAGTATTTCAATTCGCCATACTCTTCCTTTTTCCTAAGTCTTTGAGGGAAGGAGGGGAGGAGTTTTTGCAATCATCTAAACTTTTTCTTGCTCACTTACTTCTTCTCTTTGTATCCCAGCACTCTCCAAACCTTCTACCTCAACCATAACTTCACCATCAATACCTTTATCATAAGCTGCATCCTTAACCATCGGCATAGGGGGATCTATGGTTCTTTTATCACTCCTAGTCATGACCGCCATATAATGCCCATTATTTTTTGAATTTTGAACTGTATTGCTTGGTAAGGTACCTTTTTGGTGTTGGTTCAATTGTGAAGAAACTTGACTAAATTATTGTTCTAATTGTTTAGTAGCCACCGAGTGAGACTCTATCTTTTGGTTTATGCTTGAAATGTCCGATTTTATTCCTTTCAAGGTCTCATCTTGATGGTTGGTTCTTTTCAACAACTTGTCAAACATCTCTTCAATCCTCGAAGTATTTGGCCCGGCACCACGGTTGTGGGGTGGAACATAGGGACCATTTCTATAACCATATCTTCTACCCCATTCAGCATCTGACATTCTCTCTCTTTCATAATAACTACCTTAGTTGTCTTTATATGCACCATCATGGTTGTAATTCCAACCTTGATTCCCGGAACCTTGCCTCCAATAGTCCAAATTGTACCCTTGGGGGTTGTTCTCGAAACCCGCAAATTGGTTAGTAATGAAGTAAGCGTATTCATCAAAGAATGGTTCATCATACATGGTTGCCTTAGGAGTTTACTGAGTCACTACTTGAACACTTGCCTAATTTTGCTTTAAAACTAAGCCCATGCTTGTGCGAAGTTGAGCAAGTTGTTGCATAATCTCCTCATTGACCTTAGCTTGCTCATTGTTGGTGTTTACCGCATAAGAGGTCTTCATACAACCTCTTTCTCTTTGACTCCATGCTCTATTTGTTTTCGCCACTTGTTCCATCCTTTCGAGATCAATGGAAAAGGTTGATCAAGAAACATGACTCCCATGATTGTGTCGGCACAAGATTGACTATTCTCGTCAAGCACACAATAGAAAATCTCAACCAAGGCCTTATCATCAATCTTGTCATCAGGAACCATTAGCAAACATTTGGTGAACCTATCCCATGTGCTACTAATAGGGACATCGGGCAATTTCTCAAAATTGTTTATATGATCTTTAAGCTTAAGATTCTTTGACGTTGGAAAATATCTCTCCAGAAAAACTCTGTGAAGCTCTACCCAAATTGTTACCGTACCTTGAGGAAGCTCAGACAACCACACAGCTGCATTACTAGTTAGTGAGTGTAGGAACACTCGCAAACCAACTGCATCCAAAGCAATATTCTGTGTCCCCATGACACTTTTGCAAATAAAGACAACATTATAGAGATGTCGATAGGAATCCTCTAAATGTAACCCTCTGAACATACCACGATTTTAGAGCATTTGGAGTAATCCACTCAAAAGTGTGAACTTAGCATTTGTAGGTAATGGTGGCAACACTATAGCACTAGTAACGTCTATGTCCATAGGGTTAAAGAGATATTGATTCCAACCATAAGCATTTTAATAGAAATTCCTAATTTTTGGCCTATTTACCCTTTTGGTGGATTCTCCTCTCTTTCCAATTCATCATCATTCACATTCATTTCTTCCTCAACCACAATATCTTCATTCACATGAGCTATTCTTCTAGTGATTCGATGGATCTCCAAATTGATTGGAGCTAAGGGATTGCCCTGGATCCTTGTATTGGATATACAACCAAGTACACCCTGTAAATAAAACTAAACAACAAAAACAAAAGTAAAAAGTAAAATACAAGAGAACCTAGAAATTACTACTTGAATTAACTAGTAGTGGTATCAAGTCAAGAACCTAGCCTTTTTCCCTGGCAATGGCGCTATAATTTTTTATGTGCACACTCTAACAATAAAGCAGTCATAATCAAGTATAAACCTAGCTAGAGGTTAGGTTCAAATCCACAGGGAATACGAGGCTTGACTAAGTTGATCCGCTAACAATCATTTCAAGCATCAATCACTATATTTTCTAAAATGAGAGGGGTAGTTTGAGATTCAAAATGAAGAACAAAATAAACATGACGCTATGTATGCAAGAAGACAATCAAATTGAGGGACAACTTAGGAATTGTGTTCCCTATGATTCGTTGACTCTATTATCTGAAACAACGTAACTCGTACGTAGAACTGTAAAGTAGTTTCTTCCACCCCTCTTGTCAAAGTGAAGGTCGAATTTCACTATGGCACTTGGTTGGAAACTATGGTGTGTGAACTAACCGTTACCCATTGCCACAGTCAACCTCTACTTGTCAGATTTTGTTGATTAGACGAGAACACATCAATCGAATCCTGTCATTTACTTCCCCTTTCTTATTTGTCACTACATTGGTCAGGATCGTGATAATAACTGGGGTTTGGTATTGGCTACCACCAAACAACGATCAAAATAAAGGGATATAAACAATATATGTGAAACCCCAATTAAAGAAGTCGATAACCTCTAGGTTAATTCAAGTCAACTACTCATGGTACCTACAACCCCAAGTTGTGGGTGCTTAGCTACTCATGGCTAAGTCAAAATCAACAACAACAAATGTAAAATACATAGTTGAGAGTTTACCCAAAATAACGAAGAACAAGAACACATTCAAGTTGGAAACCACAAGCTTTTTTATTTGGAAGATGTGTACAATGTGATTTTCCAAACCCCCAAAGTGGTCGTCAAATTAAAAATTGAAATCTAACTAAACCCTATAAATATTCTTGAGAGAATATTCAAAGTGTGGAATCTGAAAAAAAATATTCAAAGTCTTTTTGCTAAAACCCTAACATTTACGATTTTATACTATTTACAAAAACACCCTACAAATTAACTAGAAAATATAGCTGGCTGCTATTACGTCTCGCAGATACGACTCATAAGGTGACCTACGAGTCGTAATTAGGGTTTTGTACTCAGCACTTGGTATTTTGGACTTGACTGCTATGATCCACTGTTACGAGTCGTTGCTTGGGGTACGAGACGTATGCTCCTCTCATAGTCTAAGGCTTCAGTTCTTGGTCCAACTTTTGGATCCATAATCCTTGCTACGAACCCTACTCTTATGAGTCGTAATAAGACCTAGGATTCGTAGGGTGACCTTGTAAGGCAGACCTTCACTTTGCAGCTTCTTAATTTTGCTCATTGTTTCATGCTATGAGGACACTTTGCGACTCATAGCTTGGGCTACAACTCGTAGGGTCGCTCGTATGTCCTGTACTTTAGCATAATCAATAATCTTCTCCCAAAATCATACCAACCTGTATTTTCTACACAACTAACACAAAAATACATAAAAACCATAAAACTTACATTAGGAATTTGCAAAATCCCTTATTCTCGGCATCAAATGCGTTGTATTTTGACAGCACATCATTCAGGAAAGTAAAACTCAATTCACTTACCTCCGCTCAAAAAACTCATACTCAATTTAGTAACATGTTTTTAATATAAAATATGCTTTTGAAAATAGACTCAGTTGTATTAAACAAAGTTTAAAAATGTCATGCTCAAATACTGTTTGTTTAGGAGTTTCTCTTAACCGATATCCAATCCCACCACCATTAGTTTGGTGATGTATAATGAATGCGACGTTGCTGCCACTCCTACCCTAAACCTGTCAAGGTAAAGGATGATTAACTATCTGTTGGATCCATGGTAAATGTCCATCTTTTGGGACAAGAGTCGTCCGAACATATTGTACGACTATCCTACGCCAACAATTTAGTTTTGTGGGTTAGAGTAGTTATTTACTTGCTCCCAGCTCGGTGCTTGATACTCCTCCCAAGATTAAAACATGCTCAACTCATCAGTCAATTCACATCTCAATAATACCAATCAACTCATACCTCAACCTCTTTAGGTTACCTTAACTTAGCTTGACTCAATGTCTCATCAACTCAATCAATCAAGAGAAATTCAATCAGACTCAAGTCAGACTCAGACAGTCATTTAGACTCATTCTATTAGCCTCATCATGGACTTCAAGTAACATGCATCAATGGACATGTAATCATGATACTACATGCTTCTCATGCTTAATTTATTCAACCTAGATAATCAAACTCAAACCTTAACTCAATCCATGTATATATTTTAGAAAAATCATTCAATTTAGGATTCATGATATCAAGTATAATATATATGTCAATCCAATATCAATGGTTATGAAATACAATAATTATTTAATATATCATCATAAGAACTCATAATTAGTGTAGAAATTTGATATTTGGTTGATAGGATTTTCAAAACTCAACTGTTGTTCTCAATCTTGACTCAAGTAACTTAAAAAGGCATGTAAACAAGCATAGTTTCACACTTTAGTAAGCCTTACATACCTTGAAATAGAAAAAGCAATCAACTTTCATCAGTTCTTGCTTTTGATTTTGAAACCTTCGCTCTTCTCCCTCCTTTAGTGTTCTCAAGAAATCCCTAAGTGTGAAGAATGGTGCAAATACCCTTGGGGTTCTGTTTTAAACTTTAGTTTGGTCTAAAAGGTCTAAGGATTTGATTAAAAGGGATAAGAAACAAAATACCCTTCTTAAAAACTACTGACAGGTTCTATGAGACCCCGTTTATTAGCCATACATGAATTCTTGTAGATGAGAGATCTAACAGTTTAAGTTAATGGAATTTGTCCTAGAATCCACGAAACCCCTTCTACTGAATACTTCTATAGGCCGCTTGATAACTAGTAACTCAAGAAACTGAAAAAGTTGATTTTTGGATAGCCAACCTACGAAACCAACCTACAGGTTGTGGAAATGTTTACAGGCCATATGTTGTCTCGTACATAGGCCGCAGACATAGAAAATTTCACCAAGACACTTGGGCATCTACGAGGCCTCATTTTTGGGCTATAGATCTCTCTACGGGCCGCACATGTCCCTCGTGGTTTCTCTTTCAACAACTTTTCTCTGTCATTATCTAAGTTTTCTTTGTGCATCTACTCAGATTAGGTGAAAAGAATTAGGGGTATTACATTATCTCCCCCATGGGATCATTCTCCTTGAATGAAGAGAAATATAAGAAAATTCAACAAGGCAAGAATCTCTCTACAGATTCTAATATTTGAAAAACTCTTATCTTACTCATGCAATCAACCAGTCAAGAAACTCAGAAAGTAAAACAATTAAACAGTCAATGCATCACATCAATCTTCACTCAGACTCTAGAGCTCTATTATATATCAAACTCAAAATTTAAGGGGAACTTAAGGAATAGGAATTTGAGCATTTAGAAAGAAATCTTTACCATCAACGCCCTCATCATCAAGAAGTAGGAATAAATGATGGTACTTGGATTTCATAACCTCCTCCACCTCCCAAGTAGATTCTTTTAAAAATTGGTTTATGCACAACACTTAGACAGATGCAATCTCTTTGGTTCTTAACTTGTGAACTTAGCAATCTAGGATTTGCACATGAATTTACCTATAACACAAGTTTTCTGTCACTCAGATATTCTCAATAGGCACAACCAACTGGGGTATCCCAAAAACTTTTTAAGCATGGAAATATGGAAGACTCGGTGGAGCGTCGCTAACTCTAGCGATAACTCTAACTCATAAGCCACATTGACCACTTTTTTATGATTTGATAAGGTCTAATATATAATGGACTCAATTTCATTTCTTTCAAAATTTCATCACACCCTTCGTAGGTGACAACTTCTAATACACCTAATCACCGACCTCAAACTCTAAGTCTGTCCTTCTGACATCAGTGTAGGAATTCTATCGACTCTGTGCAATCTTGAAACTTTCTCGAATAATATATACTTTGTCCATGGCTTGGTGAACCAAGGCTGGTCCATTCAATTTGGCCTCAACCACCTCGAACCATCTAATTAGGGATCTACGCCTCCTCCAATAGAGTACCCCACATGGGGCTATTTGGATACTAAAATGGAGGTTGTTGTTGTAGGGAAACTTAATTAGAGGCAAGTTGTCATCCTAATTACCCTTGAAATCAATAACATAGGCTCTCAATATATCTTCCAAGTTTTAAATTATGCTCTCTACCTAACCATCAAACCTAAGCCTTCTAGAAGGATATCTAAAACTGAGAAGTGAATTGGGCTCTTTCATCTGAGATGATAGACAGGGGACTCTGTGCAATCTAACAATCCAATTTATGTATAATCGGGCATAGTCCTCCATAGTGTGAGTCATCTTTACTATCACGAAGTGAGAAGATCTGGTCATTCTCTCAACTATCACCCAAATTGAATCGTGTTGTCTATAATAAGTTGCTAAACCTGTGACGAAATCCATATTGATCATCTCCCACTTCCACTCTAGAATATCAAAATACTAACCACTCTACGTGACCTTTGATGTTCAATTTTAAATTACTCTCAATTCGAGAACTTGGAAACAAACTCAGCATTGTCCCTTTTCATCCCACACCACCAATAAATTTCTCTCATGTCGTGGTACATTTTAGTCAATCCTGGATGGATGGAATATCTGGAATTATGGGCTTCTACAATTATCTTCTCTTAAACACCATCAACATTTGGAACACACAGTCTACCTTGATACCTACATACTCTATCTCATCCTTTGCGTAAAGCCATCACCTTTTGCTTATGCACATCTTCTTTCAATAATAGCAAGAAGGGATCTTGATCTTGTTTCTCCCTCATCTCTACTACTGAAGATGACGAAGACCCATTATGTATAAGTACTCTGCCTTTACCCAATTTGTCTAGTAGAACTCCCAATCGTGCCAGTCTGCGAACCTCTTTGGCCAACTTTTTCTTCTCTCCCTCGACTTGGGCAGTGCTTTCCATAAATGGCGTGCTAAGAGAATCAGTAACTACATTAGATTTACCTTGATGGTAGGTGATTCTCATGTGATAGTCTTGAGTAGATCAAGCCATCTCTTTTGGGTCAAGATGAAATGACCCCAAAAAGTGCCCAAAAACATGCCTTGGAAGTGACCGGAATTTTATTTCCATATTTCTAAATATCTATTTGTTATTTTAAAAATTCGACTTCATATTATTCTTTAGGGGGTCATACTGAGTGGGAAATGGGTCTAACCCAAATTTTAGATCAACAGTATCAAAATCCGAAAATCGCAAAGGACGCTATTTAGGAGGGTCAACTTTGAAGGAGAATTTCTCTTATCACACATAGAATTGAGTGACCCACGACCTAACAACTTAAATGCCTTTGAATTAGCTTTTCAAAACACTTTGTTTCACCTTATTCTGAGTTCGAATGAAGTATTTATGTCCATTTTTGTAAAACTCATTTGTGTAGAAAATGCAGATTTCCAGTGAGCATCTGCGACGCAGACCTGTGTTATTTCGGCCCTGTTTTTTTGAGTTCTGTCCAAGACTTTCAAGTCTTTAGCCCAAGGGTTCCCATAAGTATTTTCACCTACACTTAGCCTTATTTTACCCTCATATCATCCTCAATATTCCTCAATACTCTTAAACACTTACACTTATTTCTAACTTAAATTCAAGTCTCAAACTCAAGACCATTCTCAAGGATTTCTTCAAGGATCTCACTCAAGCTTCAAATCTGCATTAAAGTATTCTTCAAGAACTTCACAAAATCTAAGGTATGTGGTGTTGAACTATTGGGTCCTTCCAGCCATAGTGCTTATACCTTCTTTTAATTAATATTGCATGATTTAAAGTTGATTTTATATGTGTCTTTTATATTGACAAATTTACTGCACAATAATTTTAGTTCATGCAAAGTATGGTTATTTTAGCATACTTTGAGCTTCAAAACTTGGATCTACTGTTGGAATAGATGAGGGATTTTGATGTGAGTGTCTTAGGAGTGTTGCAAGGTGTTGATTAAAGGTTTTACCACTGATTTTCTTGTATGACTTTATCTCTAAATTGCATGATCTTTTACACCTATTACAAACCTGCCAAGTCTAATGAAATGTCCGGCAGGGGTTTCTTAAGGAATCGAAGGTCCCATGCATGTCTTATGAGTTGAATAGTGTTATGATGATTATATGATGATGCAATTATGATCAAATGAAGATGAAACTATGGTATGCACATGATTTATAATAATGATAGAAAATGTAGGTACATGATGACTTTATGGGGATGAAAGTATGTTGTACATGCGTTGAATTCATGAAAAAAGCTAAGATATTGCAAGTTGATTGCCTTGTCTAGGGTATACCAAGCCTCAATCACCTTGTTGAGAGGATGTCAAGTCTCAATAACCTTGACGAGGGGGTATTAATCCTTCGTTTCCTGGTTTAGAGGGTACCAAGCCGCAACCCCCTTGTTGAGAGAGTGCCAAGTCTCAATCACCTTGTCGAAGAGTTATCAAGCCTCGGGCACCTTGTTGAGGGTGTATCAAGCGTCAATCACCGCTTAAGGAATGGTGTGCCTTGGAGTTAGGGAGCAGTTTAATTGGTCTCTTCTACACATTATGATATCTTATATAAGCATGATTTATCCTAGCATGTTTTGCTTACGCATCGATCATACATGCCATATTTCTATACTATGCCAATTGTTTAATCTATGCATTTTGATTATGAAGATTATTTATTGTTGCATTGCATTCCACATACTTAGTGCATTCAAACATACTAATGCATACTCTTGCCTATATGATATCACTATGTAGGGACCGGAGCTCCTATTGATTCTTCTTGTGGCTAGATGGATTGTTCAAGTTAGCCTTGGTGAGTCCACTATTCCAGGGACAAAGACTATTCTTTTACACTATGTATTAAGATTCTCTTAATATTATTTTATACTTATAACTATGAGGGTGAGCCCAGTTGCATGACTTGTCCCCCGACGTTATCTATGTAATAGAGGTGTTGTTGGACAAAGCTATGTATTTATGCTATGAGTTGACTCTAGTATCTGTTAACTCTATATTATGACAAGTTCTCCCTTATTCCCTTTTGCCTTTATTTCCATTCTTCAAATGTCATTTAATTGCTTTCGTAACCAAGGATGTGTAATGATATGCTATGAAGCTTGTTTAGGGTTCCTTCGAGTTCCCCATTCGCCAGTCTAGGCTCTAGGCTTGGGCCGTGATAGAAGACATATTGTAGGCTTTTATGGTCTACGAATACATCAACATATGCTTCATACAAATTGTGGTTCTATAGTTTGAGGGCAAACACCACTACTGCCAACTCGAAGTCATAAGTAGGATAATTCTTCTCATGCACTTTATATTTTCTAGAAGCATAGGCAACAAGTTTACCTCTCTACATCAACACACATTCTAATCCCACTCTCGAAGTGTCATAGTAGATGACAAATCCATCTATTCCATCAGCCAAGGTTAGTACTAGGGTAGTGGTTAACCTTGAAACTTGACCTTCTTCTAAGTCAGTCTAGTAAACAGTACGGATATGGAAGAAAGTCCTTCAAAAAATCTACAGTAGTAGCCAACCAAACAAAGAAAACTTCATATGTCAATCAGAGTGGTGGGTCTATGCTAGTTCTTAACTGCCCCAATCTTTTGAGTATCCACTCGTATACCATCGCTCAAACTATATAGACTAAGAATGCCACATATTCGACCCAAAACTCACACATTGAAAACTTTGCATATAATTTATTATCCCTAAGTGTCTGCAAAGAAATTCTAAGGTGATTAGCATGCTCCTCCTCATCTCTCGAATACACCAAAATATCATCAATAAATACGATCACGAATATGTCAAGATACTATCTTAATACCCTGTTCATCACGTCCATGAAAGCTGCAGGTGTATTTGCTAACCTAAAGGACATCACCAAAAACTCAAAGTGACCATATCAAGTTCAAAAATCTATCTTCAAGATGTCACATTCTCTCACTTTTAACTGATGATAACCTGATTAGAGGCCTATCTTGGATAAAATAGAGGTTCCCAGAGTTGGTGGAACACGTTGTTGATCCTAGAAAGGGGATACTTATTCTTGACTGTCACCTTATTCAACTAGTCGTAGTCAATACACATTCTAAGGGAACCGTTATTGTTTTGCACAAGCAAGACTCGAGCACTCCATGGAGAGACACTCAACCTGATAAATCCCTTCTATAGCAAATCCCTCAATTGCTCCTTCAACTCATTCAACTCTGGAAGGGCCATTGTATATCATGAAATCAAGATAGGATGGTGATGATGGTCACGCTCAAATAAGAAAATGGTCGCTATCAGTAATTGACCTAACCGAGGTTAGGATCGAATCCACAAAAAATACAGGGCTTGACTACAAGACTTTAGCACTAATCATTTCTCGTATTCATGACTACAATCTCTAAATGGGGGAGGGGGTTTGTGATTCAAAAACAAACTAAAAAAACAGTAACTATATCACAAGCGAACACTCAATTTTGGAAACAACTTTGGAATTGTGTTCCCCATGGTTCGTCGACTTGATTACCCTAAATACATAACTATAATTGGTGAGTTACATATAAGATGGTAACTTAGGTTCTTTTAGCCCTCTTGTTAAGGTGAACATCGAATTTCACCATGACACTTGATTGGTTATCGTGGCGTGCCGACTAACCGTTACCAATAGTCCCAATCAACCTCTCGTTGGTCAAGTTTGGTTGATTAGACAAGAGCACATCAACAAAATTCTATCATCTACTTCACTTTTCCTATTCTTCACAACCATGGTCGGGATTGTGATAGTAGGCAGGGTTTGGTGTTGGCCACCACCAAACAATAATAAAAATGAAGGGAAATAGATAGTATATGCAAAACCCCAATCATAGAAATGCAAGAAAACTAGGTTATTTTAAGTCTATTACCCATGGTTCCCACAACCCTATGTTGTGGGTGCTTCGCTACTCATGGCTAAAGAAAAACACAATAGAATGCATATAATCGACATAGTTGAGAGTTTCACCAATAACAACAAAGGAGATATGCACCAGAAGTTGCAAACCCACAAGCTTGATTGATCAACAATGAGTATAAGGCAAGATTTGCAATCCCCAAAATGGGTTTTTCAAGAGAGGATGATAAACTAGCCTAAAAACCTAAGAAAAACTTCAAAATGTAATTGTGGAATGTCTACTAGTCGAACTCCCTTAAAAAAATCTAACTTAAACTATATATAGTGCTTACAAAATAACCATAGAATTTACACAGAAAAGACAGCTGGCAGCTGATAAACCTCATAGTTATGACTCGTAGGATGACCTACGAGTCATACTGTTATGATCCATAATTATGAGTCGTCGCTTGGGCTACGACTTGTATGTTGTTTCTAGTCTTAGTCTTCAATTTTTGGTCCAACATTTTGGCTCTCTGATTCTTGCTATGAGTCCACCTATACGAGTCATAATGTGTATTACGACTCATAGGCTGTGCTCATAGGGGTGACCTTCACTTAGATTTCTGATTTTTCATTCTGATTCTTACTACAACATAACCTACGACTCGTATCGTGAGCTACAACTTGTAGGTGGGCTCGTATAGCCTATGCTTCAGCAAAATTTGCAGTTTCTTCAAAATCATGCCAACCTAACTATTCTGCAAGATTAACACAAAAACACATCAGAACACTAATAATTCTCTTTAAGAACTCATAGAATTCCTTGTTTCAGGCACCAAATATGCAGTATTTTGATAGCACATCAACACCCTCAACTTAGAATTATTGGTTGTCCTCAAGCGAAAACTCAATCTATACAGAAAAAGAGAAATACATAGTAACTATGCTAATGGCTTATATATCAACTCCTCTGTTTCAGGTACCCAACAATAATTTTCAAGATAGTGTTGTAAAATTACTTAGCAAATAGGAACATAAGGAGATACCTAACAATCCAACTATGATAAGCTAAGGAGCATCAACCATCCCCAATCACTGGTATAGTCATGTGCTACTCAAGTAGTGTAAATGCCCTCATTAGAAAGAAGTCCCTTATACTCACTCAAGAACATTCAGAAATCAAGGACTAAGGAAACATTTTCACTCTCATAATTGAAATTCATGCACAATGACTAACACTATAAGCTTGCCTTTATACTCATTTTTCGGTTTGGTGCCAAAGTGGATTTGGATCAATTTAGGACTTATTCGCTTGTAACATAGGCTTAGGGGGCTTTGGTATGGTATTTTAGGCAAATAGTGACTAAAATTTATCCTTGAACCATGTTTACTAGCACTTTTTGCTTTCATAATCCAATCCTTTCACTAATTCTTCCCTTATTTCCCTATTTCAAGCTTTTTCCGAGCTTTTTCTTTCACTTTTGAGTTGTGCCTTCATTTTGAGCTCATCTTTGCTAATATTTTCAAATCAAGGTACTCTTTCTTTTCTTCTTATTCATCGGACTCATGATCATTCATTTTCTTTCTTTTCACCCTAATTAACTACCTCATTTTTGTTACTTCACCACAATAAGGGCCACCCTCAACTCAAGCTTTTAGCCTAAAGTAAGTACACAATATCTATGCCTCAATCCAGAGCCACCAATGCAGCCATACTCAACTTAGGCTTTTGGCCTCAATTAAGGTTCAGATGTTCAAGGATATATCAAGGCTAATATCAAGGTACTTCATCAAAGGAGGTAAGGTCAAAAAGGTGTCAAGAAACATGACTACGTGAGAAGCTCAAACATTTGGAATAAGGGATTCACTAGTTCAGTTTGTGGGTAATTTAGGCAAAAATGGGCTTAATATCAGAACATAGGCCTAAGATCACTTCCTAATCAACCAAATCACCAAACCAACATTTGAGTACTAGCCCAAGTTCCGAGTCCATGCAATGATAGATAAATGCATCAAAATATGCTCATAACACACATGGAAATTGCATCCATAATCAAGTATAGACTCACTAGTCATGCCTTCAGTCTCAAATTACCTTCAGAATATCAAAACAGACATTGCCATATACTCAAAAATGTATGAATGCATCAATAATCACAACCTCAAAAATTTTGAGGGTATCTAATTTTGCATCAAATGTTTAAAGAAAATTTAAGAACTATATATACGCCAAAAGATAACATTACTATGCATTTACAAATCATCTATACTTCCTAAAATATGCTGGTTCAACAGAAAATAAAACATCTACAAGGAATAAAAAATAGGGCAAGAAAACCTTTGGATAAAAAATTGGGGAAGTTATGGACTTGAGGCTATTCAGACTTTACCTTAATCCATAAATTCCACCACCCCACCAGAAAGATGTTACTTTGTCCTCAAAGTGGAAACACAAAGAAAAGGTGCAAGGGGCATACCTTGGGTTGCTTCCCAGGAAGCTCCTTATTTATTGTCGCAGCACGACAAGAAGCTTTTACGTTCATTCCTCTTCAAGATCCCAATCTTCGATTGTTTTGATCTTTTCCATGTCACCCATATAACTTTTTACTCTTTGTCCATTGACTTTGAAAGTTTTGCCATCCTTACTCTCTAATTCGATAGTGTCATGACTAAAAACATGCACACTCTGAAAGGCCCCATCCACTTAGATTTGAGGTTTCTAGGAAACCATCTCAACCTGGAGTTGTTAAGTAATACCATATCCCCCAGAGCAAACAGGCGATCTTCAATTTGGTGATCATGCTGAACCTTCATTCGTTGTTTGTATAAAGAAGAGCTCTCATATGCTCGCAGTCTAAATTCATCAACCTTATTAACTCGCATCAACCTAGAGGTTGCAGCTTCTTGCCAATCTAGATTCAGTTTCTTCAATTCCCATAATGCTTTGTGTTCAAGTTCAACCGGTAAGTAACATGCCTTTCCAAACACCAGCTGATAAAGAGACGTTCAGATGGGAGTTTTGAAGGCAATCCACTAGGCCTATAAAGTATGATCCAACTTCCTTGACCAATCAGTACAATTTACATTCACTATTTTGGATAGGATTTTCTTTATTTCCCTATTTGATAATTTCACTTGTCCACAAGTTTGGGGATGATATGGGGTTTCCACATGGTGCTTCATACCATATCTTTCGAAGAGAGCTTTGAAAAGTCGATTGCAAAAATAAGAACCTCCATCACTGATAATTTCCCCAGGGGTACCGAACCTAGAAAAATACTTTTTTGAAGAAATCTCGTAACTCTCTTACCCTCATTGTTCGGTAACACTACGACATCCACCCACATGGAGACATAATCAATTGCAACTAGAATATATTTGTTACCGTGAGAGCTGACAAAGAGCCCCATAAAATCAATGCCCCAAGCATCGAATAGTTCTATGACCAAAATAGGATTTAGAGGAAGTTTGTGCCTTCACGAAACGCCGCCCTCTCTTTGACATCTATCATATGACTTTGCAAAATCATGGGCGTCTTGATATATAGATGGCCAATAGTAGCCACACTGAAAAACCTTGTAAGTCATTCGAGCTCCACTGTGATGGCGACCCACCAATGAAGAGTGACATGCTTCAACAATGCACATCATCTCTGCTTTTGAAACACATCTATAGATGATCCCATCATCACAAATGCAAAACAAATATGGCGCATCCTAGAAGAACTTCTTTACAGCATGCATAAACTTGTGATGCTGATGGGTGTTCAAATCAGAGGGCACTATATCACTCACGGAATAGTTAGCATAATCTGAAAACCAAAGTATATGATCATATGATACTGCCAGAACACTTTCATCGGGGAATGAGTCATCTATGTCCAGCCCATGTCAAATTACAACATAGCCTCATCTTCTAATCTATAAAGGTGATCAAGAACCTAGTTTTCCGACCATTTTTTATCAATTATGTAAAAATTGATTTCCTCCAAGAGAAGTACCGATATTATCGATCAAGGATTTGCATCCTTATTTCCATCAAATATTTTAGCGCAGCATGGTCGGTGTGCACAATCATTTTACAAGTATGAATGGAATTTTTTAAATGCAAACACAAATGCAAGCAATTCTTGTTCGGTCACGATGTAATTCTTCTGAGCCACATTCAGTGTTTTGCTAGCCTAATAGATCGGATGTAAGATTCTGTCTCTGTGTTGTCCCAATACCATGCCGAGTCCAACCCCACTTGCATCACATATTAGGTCAAACGATTGGGACCAATATGAAGCTACAAGAATGGGCGCTATGGTGAGCCTTCTTTTCAATTCTTCGAAGGCGTGTATGTATGCATCATCAAAATACAAACTTCACATCTTTTTCTAGAAACTTACACAAGGGTTGTGAGATCTTGGAGATATTCTTTATCAAACGGCAGTAGAATCTAGCATGGACTAGAAAAAGTTCTGATACCTTTTACCGAAATTGGTGGCAGTAATTTTTCTATCACCTCAATTTTTGCTTTATCCACCTCAATTCCTTTGCCCAAAATTTTGTGTCTAAGTAGGATGCCCTCTTTGACCATAAAATGTCATTTCTCTCAGTTTAGCACCATGTGGCTCTCGACGCATCTCTGCAATACATCACGCAAATGTAGAAGGCATTTTTCAAAAGATTGGCCAATGACACTAAATTCATCCATGAATACATCAATAGTATTTTCAACCTTGTCCAAAAATATAGACATCATGCATCTCTGAAATGTTGCTGGAGCATTGCAAAGTCCAAAGGGTATTTTCTTAAATGCAAAGGTACCATAGGGACATGTGAACGTTGTCTTCTCTTAATCCTCAGGGGCAATAACAATTTGGTTGTACCTGGAATACCCATCAAGGAAACAATACCATCCCTTTTTTGCCAGTCTATTGAGCATCTGATCCATGAAGGGCATAGGAAAATTTTCCTTCTCGGTAGAAGCATTTAATTTTTTATAATCCATGCACACTCTCTATCCGGTGACTAGGCTCATGGGGATCAACTCGTTCTTTGCATTAGGAACCACCATGATGCCTCCCTTCTTTGGAACACACTTCACTACACTCACCCACTCACTGTCAGCAATCGGGTAGATTACTCTAGTATCTAACCACTTGATAATATGTTTCCTCATAACCTCTTGCATTAGGGGGTTCAACTGCCTTTGATGCTTAATACTCGATTTGTAATCTTTGACTAGATAAATCTTATGAGTGCATATTCCCAGGGGTATGCCATTGATGTCTGCAATTGTTCACCCAATAGCTCTCTTTAACTTCTTGAGAATTGAGACTGGAGCTTCACTTAAATCTGCTGCAACGATGAAAGCTAATGCACTGCTCTCTCCCAATTATACATATTTCAGATGCAGTGGTAATGCCTTTAACTCTAACTCCGGTGGAACTTCTACACAGGGCTTTATAGGTAGTGTCTCCCTGTTGCATTAGTCCAAATCTGACCTTGTTTGTTGCCTTGTCCCAAATGACACCCCTAGAGCATTTAATGTTTCCTCATAATTAGGAATGTTGTCACAATCAAAGTTCATCAACACGACATCCAAAGGATCAACCCCAAGCCTAAATTCTATTGGGATTTTGACTTCATCTTCATTCATTGAAATCATTGAGATGATGTGGAACTCAGAACTCTTCCCATCCTGCTGACCCACTTGAAACACCACTTCTTCTTCACTAAACCTAAAAGTTAGAAGACTCTTCTCCATATATACTAATTCTCAACCTGTGGCTAAAACAGGTCTTCCCAAAATGATTGGAACTGAAAAATCAAACTCATAGACAAGTATAACAAAATTTTGGGAAATATAAATTTGACTACCTTTACCAACACGTCATACAAGATTCCTATAGGCTTCTTAATTATTCTGTCTGCCATCAACAACTACATCTTTGTAGGGACAAGGCTTCCCAAAGCGAGCTTACTGAATATGGAAAAAGCCATTAAGTTAATGCTAACCCCCAAATGACACAGTGCTTTAGCAAACGCTAGTTCTCCTGTTGTGCATGGTATGGTGAATGCACCCAGGTCTTCACACTTTTGCACTAATTACATTATGGTGATGGCACTACAACATTGAACATTTAAGGAGAGGTCTTGTCTCATTTTTAGCTTCTTTTTTACTAGGTTTTTCAACCATTTGGCATGTCTAGGCATCCTCTTAAGGGCCTTAACTAAAGGAAAGTCCACTGAAAACTTTTTTAGCACCGCCAAAAACTATTCAAACTTACCTTCCTCCTTTCTCTTTCCATGCCTTTGAGGGAAAGGAGGAGGAGGCCTTGGAAAAGTTTTATACTACTTGGATCGCTCTTCCGTGTTGCATGCTTGGGTTCTGTCATTCATTTTCTTCTTGCGTTTCCTATTTTCAACCTTTGGAATAGGGGAATATATCATGCTTTTGCCACTCCTAGTCATCACCGCCATGCAATGCCCTTCATTTTTAGGATTTTGAATCGTATTTCTTGGTATGGTGCCCTTTTAGCATTAGTTCAACTATGAAGGCACTTGTCCAAATTGTTGTTCAAGTTGCTTGATTGCCACCAAGTGAGACTCTATTTTTTGGTTAATATTTGAAATATCCGCCTTCATTCCCTTTAAAGTCTCATTTTGATGGTCAGCATATTTCAATAATTTTTCAAATATATCTTCGATCTTGGAGTTACTTGACCCGTTATCATGGTTGTAAGGGGGCACATAAGGACCATTCTTGTAGCTCACTCTTCTGCTTCAATCTGCATGTGGCACTCTCTCTCTCTCATCGTATCCACCCTGATGGTCTCTACACATCCCATCACAGTTAAAGTTCCGACCTTGATTCCAGGAACCTTCGATAGTGTGGATTGGACCCTTGGGGGTTGTTGTAGAAACCAGCCGCTTGGTTGCTTGCAAAACATGCATCCTCATCAAAGAATGGATCATCATAGGTAGGAGCCTATGGAGGATGGTGAGTGACCGCATAGATGCTTGCTTGGTTTTGCTTCAAGGCTAAGTCCATGCTTGTACAAAGTTGAGCAAGTTGCTCCATGATCTCTATGTTCACCTTTGCTTGCTCATTGACGGTATTGACCTCACAAGAAGGTTTTATCACACCTCTCTCTCGTTGCCCCCATGCTCTATTTGTTTTGACAACTTGTTCCATTCTTATGGCTATCAATGCAAAAGGTTGGTCTAGAAACGTGCCTCCCATGATTGTATCAAGTGCCCTATAGAAACTTTTGACCAAGGCATTAATAACAATCTTGTGATCGGGAACTATCCTCAAACATTTAGTATGTTGTGATAATAGAATCACCCGGCAATTGCTCAAAGTTTTTGATTTGGTCCTTGAGCTTCAGCTTCTTAGATCTTGGGAAATATCTTTAAGGAATACCCTCTGAAGTTCAACCCAACATGTGATAGTGAATAGAGGAATCTCAGACAACCATACAGCTACATTGCAAGCCAATGATAGTGGGAACACTCTTAACCCAATATCATCAAGAGAAAGTTTTTGTGTTGCCATGACACTTTTACACACGAACACGACGTTCTGAAGATGAAGGTTGGGATCCTTCGAAGGTAACCCTGTGAATAGACTGCGGTTTTGGGGCATTTGGAGCAATCCACTCGATACCATGAACTTCGTATCTGTCGATAAATGAGGCAATACTATAGAACCGGTAAATTCTATAGCCATAGGGTTCAATCAATATTGATTCAATCCATAAGCATTTTCATCGAAGTCCCTGAGTTGTGGCTTGTTACCCCTTTATGGTGGATTTTTTTCTCTATCCACATACTCATTCGTATGCATATCCTCCTCAACCTCAATGTCCTCATTCACTTGATCAATCCTTCTTAGTAGTCGATGGATCTCTAAATTTAGTGGAGCTAAAGGATTGCCTTGGCTCCTTGTGTTGGGCATAAAACTCAGTACACCCTGCAAAAGAAATCAAACAGTAAAAACAAAAAAAAAAGTAAAATAAAAGAGACTCTAGAAAATAATACTAGAAATAACTAATAGTGAAATCAAATCAAAACCTAGCTGTATTCCTCGACAACGATGCCATAATTTTTGATGATGGTCACGCTCCAATAAGAGAACGATAGCTATTAGTAATTAACCTAACCAAGGATAGGGTCGAATCCATAGGGAATACATGGCTTGATTACAAAACTTCACTACTAATCATTTATAGTATTTATGACTACAATCCCCAAATAAGGAGGGGGGTTTTCATTCAAAGACAAACTTGTCACGCCCCTAAGTACCGTAGGGCGGACCGGCACTCGTTGCCGATAAGGCCCGGGAGAACCAACCTGTTACTATACCCTTACTGCACGTTTCTACCTTTAGAATGCCTTAAA
>JAABOM020096172.1:0-27507 GCA_011800125.2 Solanum clarkiae
CTTGGCACAAAGTAAGAGATGCCTTATGACCCCAAACCACATGTAATAAAACTTGAATACCTAGAAATTGATTCCACCACATTAGAAGTCATCAACTTGAACCTATACGCATGCGATGAATGAGTCAGATCCTAGCTTAAGATCTAGGGTGTTACAATATCTCCCTTTTAGGAATATTCGTTCGAAAATGTGAATAGAACTACCACAAATTGAGTGGAACAACATCTACTAACCCATAATGGAAGCAATGATGTAGGCCAAACATTGGTTTCATGAAAATTTCAAAGTCTTTAGCAATGAACATCATCTTAGAAGCGTAAGTTATATATTCACTCAATTGAACAGGAAACTTTAATCAAATCCTACTCCATGAATATGCATGTACAACCAACAACAAGTCAAGACTAAAATAAATGATGCGTGAGAATAAATATGGAAACTACCACTTTTACCAATACCTCAAAACAACAGCCTACCAAAACATCAACCATAACACCTCAACTATGAAATCATTTAGCACCAAGAATTACCATACTCAAAGAAACACATATGCACTGAGCATAGTATTCAAAGCTCTCTCTCTCCCCTTCCTAGCGGCTACTCGACAATCCCTCCTCTTAAGCCCCAATTCACCATACCCAAACAAACTTATTGCCCCACCAAGCACTCTCTTAAATGCATCTTACCACATTGTCACGAGTAGGGTAGGGGTTTCTATCCTTGTTATTTCATACCCACCAGAACCTTAGTAAATGACGATCCACCCTCATTAATATGAGCCCTCTTTGTTTCTCTTGCCCGCTTTATCGTCTTCTCATCTTCAATTTTTTCTATATAAGTCATGAACCTTGACATATCCATTTCCCTTGCTAGCTTAGAAGTCCAGCACTCTTAGACAAGCAATTTGGATAATCCTGACATAAATTTGCTCATTCTAACACAAATGTAGCCACCAATGAGGGAGTATACTTGGAGAGCTGGGTTAATTTGAGGGAACACTCCCTCACACTCGTATTCCCTTGCTTGAGGTTGATAAGATCTAGCATCATTTCTTCCCTAAACTCCACTTGAAAGAAGCAATCTAGGAACACATCCTTGAACTTTCACCAAGAAATAGGACCCCAATCCTCACTCATCAACTCTTCCATTAAGTGTTCCATATTTGAGCAACCCTTTTTAGTTGAAAGGCTGCAAACTTCTCCTTTTCCTCCGAAGTCACACCCATAACTGATAACACCTTATACACTTCATCCATAAGCTCTTGAGCATCTTTCTTCACTTTTGAACCATGCAAGTCGAGTAGGTTCATCCTAGCAAAGTCCCATACTTTTGTAGATGGGGTAGGAACATACAGAACATTAGCACCTTGGTTGACTTGATCGGTTAAGACTTATGCCATCACAGTGAAAGCAATTCTAAACCTGTATGATCACTCCCTCATATTAAGGGTCTTTAGTCATTCTTCTTGGAAGCACTATCTAGAAAAGTCCCAAGAATGATCCATTAGATAAAGGAAGTCTTATGACAACTCGAAGGCATGACATAGATCATGAAAGAAGTGACAAGATTCCTAAATTCCTCATAGCCTCCTATTAATAGTTTTTAGAGTGCTTTACAACTACGAACAAGACTCTACTAGACATGGAGTGTTGGATTTTTTGAGGACCATCTACAAACCTAGTACTTTGATACCTAGCTTATCACCACTCTAGCCTAGGGCCTAGGTGTGACATGGCAAATGGGGAACCCAAAAGTGCCCCAAACAAGCGTCTAAGCATAAGTAAGCACACCCTTGATTGCGGAAGCATAAAATAAACATCAAGCAATTAAATCTAAGGTATTCGGGGCTTTGGACTCAAACTATGAAAATAGAAAAGGAATCAAAATTTCCATCATTAAATAACAATAAAAGACTAAGGGAAGGGTAAGTAGTACTCAAGCTATGGGGATATAGGGATTTAGGAATTTTATCATATGCCATCAACATTCATCGAAGACATAGAAGGGATAGGAATAAAGGATAAGTTTTTCGTAGAAGCATACACATAACGTAATTCACATAGCATAAGTATCCAAACACACCTTTAATCATGAGTAGGACAGGAGGCAACACATATCCTGGGTTGTCATGACCTGATTTCCATCATGATGAGGTTTGTTAGATCCTACCTACAGACATGCCAATTACCCTACCCCAGGGTACCTATCCTAGATCTTTAGTCACAACCATAATATATACAACGCCATAAATAAACACAACCTACCCAGAACATGAAAGTCAACTGTACAGAGCTACAATAGGTAAAAGCACACACCTATACATATATATTAAATATCATAATATACATAGTCAGGAGTGCTCCTACAAATACAAGCCACTATAAAGTACAAAGATAATGTCTAGATACAAAAGACGGTCAGTAAAAAGAAGGAAAATGTGAAGTAGCTAGAGTTGTCGGTGCTCACCAAGTTTCTCTTAAAAGCTCATGAATCCCTCAAAATTAGTGCTAGCAACTAGAACCTGGACCTACACAATGAGAAGATGCAGAATGTAGAGGGTGAGTACTAGAAAAAGGAACCCAGAAGACATTATCAGCTGATGCAGTGAAATATATATATATATATATATATATATATATATATATATATATAGAGAGAGAGAGAGAGAGAGAGAGAATTGCAACAAATCTAGCAAATCAAACTCAGATGAAGGAATAAGCACATCTAGAGAGTCCCCAAAACCTAACTGAACTAATAAGGTGATGTGTAATGATATTGACAAAGACATATGCCCACACTATGACTATCATTGAACTGAGGCATCCCACACTACGACTATCACTAAATTGAGGCATCACATTAGACGTGGGTGCAAGGCCTTAATGCCTATGAATGTATACCAATTAGGCCCCTATAAGCCTCAAAGGTACACCCACGCACAACCAAGCAAATAGAATCACAATGAAACTTAACTCCCAATATCACATGATCAATGGTCAAGTTATACATAGGTGTAAGGCCTAGTATCTAAGCCTGAACACCCCCTGATCCCCCATAAGCCCAGAGGTTACACTGACGCACAATTGTATGTGAATATGTGTGTAGATCCATGGGTAATAAGTAGGGTCCTTGACCCAAAATACCATATATATATATATATATATATATATATATATAATGGTGGGATGTATCCTCCACGGTAGAAAGAATCCCGCTAACATAACCTATGGGAACCTAGACCTGAAATGTCAATCAACAAGGTCCTAGACCCAAATATCACGAAGTGCTTGGACATCGGAATTAACATCTGTGGCTTAGATAGCTCAGAAGGTAGCCATTGGGACTCGAACCTTGAGGAGCGTCACCCTAAACTCAAACTCTCAGATGTGACCATTGAGTCTTAAAGCACGATAAGCATCATCTAGGACTCAAGATATAGGAATAATCACTCACTCGGCTAGCCTATCCGGACCTGAGCCCTTTAAGTCACATCGTTCCTCAAGAGAGAAATCATCCAACCCATATAAGCATAGCTATCACCTCCCTCAGATAACAACATATGACCCAAATCCTCCAGTGAGAAAACTCAACACCCATTAAGTAACAATCGTACACCTAAGTGTATATGTCACCAACTAGTGTAAAACCTAGCCTAACGGGCCAAATATGCTACAAACCAGCCAGCCATAAGATTGGAGAGTAAATCATGACAATTATGGTTATATCATAATTATCCACAAGCACCAAGCCCAAAAGAGTTATATCTACACCAAAACCAAGTCACAATGTGGCACATAATCAACAAACAGTCCCACAACAAGCATATCACAGTACCATCAAGCTACACACTCATACAAACAAGATTTAGGTCAGAATACATACCTACCCCATGACATCATCCCATCTATGGTTCTTATTAGGCCTTCCTGTAGTTAATAACACCGGCCAATATCAAAACTGCAGCTAATACAACTATCATTACAAGAATACAACCCCATGACTTCATATACTATACATACAGAGTAAAACAATCACACTGCACATATATTATCGTTCAACCCATAACTAATACCTTTCTACATATTTGAGCTTAACATGCATATATTGCAACTCATTCTAAGGTTTCAGAAAGTGTAGCATACCTGGCAGATGATTCCTCATGTCCTGGTAAATGTGCTCAAGAATTTCCCATCTTGACCGCTTCTCAACACTGCTCAATTGTTAAAATACAATTTTTAAGGTTAACATGGCCACATTGGCTATAACATCTTGAAAAATAGGTGAAATTATGTCAATAGCACCTAAAATGGGAAAAATAGGATCCACGCTAAAATCTTGAACAAATCCCCATGAAAAGATCCCCACGTCTCCCTAAGTCTACAACCAGAATTTTAGCCTAAAATAGACCCCAGAAGGCCGAGAAATGGCTTAGAAACAAAGTTATATTCTTTCCCGAAAAACATTTCTTGCAAACATACCATATCATTCTTCTCAGAAGGTAGAACAATTTAGACTCAAATTTCACTTAATTCTACCAAGAATCGATCGAGATATTGAAATGTAAAGTTTTCACACATTCCGAGAATATGGTCCACTTCTCTTGTGTCGAAGTGTAGTGTAGTGTGGTAAGGTTTTGCCTCACAGAAAGAGTGCAACCCTGACATATGTTAGAGCGCATCAAAATAAGGATTTGACACCACCATGGCATTCTTTGAAATATTCGAGTCAAATACCCTTTTGAATCATCAAAATCAAAGTCACGGATCAGAAATTATTACTGTTTGAAGTTGGGGAGAGAGTTGGCCGTGATGTGCATTATATAGGCCAAACACTATCCTCATTTGGACTCCGCGAACGCAGTGCCTTGGCACATACCAGGCCTTCACAAACATATGTGAGGCTCTGTGAACGTGGAGCTCTAGTCCTTTCCCTTCTGCGATCACGCCCAACCCTCCACGAATACGGAGGGTTATTTTTCCAGTGCTACACCATCTATTGCAAGAACTTCCATGAGGCATCTTCGGGACATCAGATGTCCATTTTACTCAAACAAAATAGCGAAACCACATGGATTTTGACATTCTGGATCTAACGGTATGATCAAAATTTCCAATAGAGTACCCCACAAAAAAATGAAGGTCCCACTTCTTTTTATCTAATTTTAGCTAAAAAACTAAGGGGGTTAAAATGCAACCAGAAGGCCCCGCCAACCGATGAAGGGTTGTTCTATGACTATTTTCAACATTCTGGAACTGACCACACCATCAGATTTCCATTTCGAGAATGTTTAGCTAGGTTTTTACAAAAAATACTTTTTAGCTTATGGTTGAACTTATTTGACAATAGTTGACTCAAATTCATAATGGGACCCCCCAACCTTCGGATCAACCATCCTCTTAGTTGAAATTGGTTGTTCTGGAATTGATAAAACTGTCAGAATCCCATTTTGAGGACCTTATTAGAAATCTCATTGTTATAGTTGTAGCTTCTCGTTAACTCGCAAATTCATATAACTCACAACTTATTTAACCGTTAAGCATCCCAACAGTCCTGAAAGGTCACAAATGGTCTGAGGGTACTATACATAAGCTCAAATTAGTAATATTACCACAGAATTACGTAAATGACCTAGAGGGTCATTACAAAATCCCTTACTTATAAGACTTTCATCCGTGAAAGTAAAATAATGACATACCTGATGGCTCAAATATGCCAGGGTACTGCTCCCACATCTATGCCTCCATCTCCCAGGAAACCTCTTTAATCAGATAGTGATGCCACTTCACCTTAACCATCAGTATAACCCTAGAGTGGAACTGTCAACTATCCTTCGTAAGAATGGCCATCGACTCCTCAACAAATGTTAGACGGTCATGTAACTCAACTGACTCATACTATAGCATATGTGACTCATCTGGACTGTACTGCACAACATCGACACATGGAATATGAGATGTATGGAAAAGTAGGTTGGAGGTAGGGCCAACTCAGAAGTAACCGGCCTAACATTCCTTAAGATATCAAAAGGGAAAATGTACTGGGGGCTCAACTTACCCCATCTCCCAAACCGCAAGACCCTTTTGAGGGGTGACAATCTCAAGAATACTCGATCTCCAATCTCAAACTGTAGGAATAGGCATTTGCGGTTGGCATAACTCTAGTGCCAACTCTGAGCAATCCTAAGTCTATCATGTATAATACAGACCCTGGCAATGGTATCCTATAATAAATCTTTACTTTACGGACTCAGCCCTGTAGACTCAAACCACCCGATTGGAGTATGACATTGTTGGCCATATAATGCCTCCAATGGGGCCATCTGAATATTGGTTTGATAGTTGTTTTGTTAGGGAAACTTAGCTAATGACATAAATTGATCCTATTGACCCTTGAACCCTAACACACAAGCCCGTAACATGTCCTCTAGAACATGTATAGTTTGCTCGGACTGGCCATTAGTCTGGGGGTGAAATGTCATGCTCATATCTACCTAGGTACCCAACTCTCTCTGAAATGCTCTCCAAAAGCTAGAGGTAAACTGTGACTCATGGTCAGATATGATAGATACAAGCACCTCATACAATCGGACTATATCCTGGATGTCAATATGGGATAACCGCTCAACATTGAAGGTAGAACAGACCAGAAGAAAGTGTACAGATTTAGTCAATCGATCAACTATAACCCAAATATTATCATAACCCATGGAAGTATGAGGGAGCCCTACAAATAAGTTCCATAGTAACATATTCCCATATCCACTCGGGAATGAGTAACCACTGAAGTGTCCCATCGGGTCACTAGGGTTCAGCCTTTACTTACTCGCAAATAAGGAAATGCGACACATAATCGATAATATCCCTCTTCAGACCATTCTTCTAGTAATGTACTATCAGATCTCGATATATCTTAGCTGTACCTAGATGAATAGAGTATCAGGAAACATGTGCTTCTCGTAGAATCAACTATATCAAATCCCCCACTCTAGGAACATATACCGACTGTCAAATCTGTGGACCCCATCTGAATTAGTTATAGCCTGACCATATCAACCCCCTATAACATTCTATCTTAGAGACCCATTAATGACTCATCCTCGAATTATCAAACCCAGATCTGATCATTTAGTGAAGATAAGACCCAATAAAGGCCAATACTAGGCTGGAGTCAGAAATATCTAATCAAACTAACCTATTAGCTATGGAATGGACATCCAAAGATAAAGGTTGATCCTTTACAATGAAGTGTGCTAGGATTCCTATACTCCCGACCTTTTGACTCAAAGCATCTGCTACCACATTTGCCTTTCGTGGATGGTACAAAGTGGAAAGATCATAGTCAACTAACAACTTAATACACCATATCTCGCAAACATTTAGGTCTCACTAAGTCATAATATGCTGTAAGCTCTGGTAATCCATGTAGATATCACAATGCACACTATACAAATAATACCTCCAGATCTTGAGAGAAAACACTATGGCTGCCAACTCAAGGTCGCGCGTGTGGTAGTTAGCTCACGAGCTTGTAAGGGGCGATAAACATAAGCAATAATGTGACCTTTTTACATCAATACACAACCAAACCTGATATGGGAGATGTCACAATATACCAGAAAGTCCTCTCCTTTAAATGGAAGGTTTAGAACAGGAGTAGTAGTCAGCAACTCTTTCAGCCTTAGAAAGCTAGCCTCACACTCGTCAAACCACATAAATGCCACACCCTGGCCAGTCAACAGAGTTAATGAAGTGGCAATGCTAGCTAAACACTCAAAAAGCTATCTGTAATAACTTGCTAACCCAACAAAGCTCCAAATCTATGACATTGAAGTAGGCCTAAGCCAGCCACAAATCACCTCAATCTTAGCTGATGATGTCGCTTAAGAGACACCTTCTTTTTAAGGATAAAGTGGTCTTTGTCAAAATATATAACCTAACAAAGGCTAGGGTCTATACTACAGGGAATGTGGTAGACTAAGAATTTAAAATAATTCAGGTGGATTAACCTACTTATCTCCCCAATGAAAGGGGGGGTTTGTAACAACTATGAAAAGTAATCCTAAACTAAGAGAAGAGTCAAATCAGTATGAAGAGTAACTAAGGTATAGTGTTCTCCATCATTCCTTAACTCGGTATTTTCAGATAATCACATTTTTTCCAGTGTATAACATGTAGGACGGTACGTTAAAATTTTACCACACCCTTTGATCCAGGCGAGAGGATAGTTTTACCACATGGTTTGATCCATCCCCGCAGTGTGACATTACTAATCGTTACCTATTGTTCCAGTATAACTCCCCTTGGCATAGTTTGGTTGATTAGATGAGCAACATCAATCGAACCTCGTTAATTAATCTCTTTTCCTATTCATTACTACCTTGGTCCAATCAGTAACACTAGGTGAGTTCTAACGCTGGCCACCATTAAAAAGTATTACACCTAAGTGAATTGACTAATACATACATGCACACATTTCAAGAATTACGAATTACCCAATTTTACCTTGTTAATTCTTCATGGTTCCCACAATCGTAGTTGTGGATTTAGCCACTAATGATCAGTGTAGATGTAATATTTATGTATTTGAATAATATAATTGAGCACTTACACAAGAGAATTAAGCACAAATCCAAGCTCTTCACCAAGAATCACAAGATTGAACTAAAATTACAAAATAAGTTTCACAAGTATTTCTCTCAAGATTGAAAAACAAACCTAAAAAACCTACTTATAGTTCTTAAATTCAATACCAAAATAGAATAGGAGAACAGGGACAACAGACTCTACAGGAACTTCTACGGGCCATATAATATTTTACAGCCCGTAGTTGGGCTTTCATGGATTACATCTTCAATTCTGGGGTTGACTTCTACGACACTTCTATTACTTGTATAATATTTTATAGCCCATAGGGGGGTTTCGTTTGATGACTTTTCAGTGACTCCCCATTCTCTGAACCTTAGGACACAACACCAACTCTTTGACTCGTAAAATCTTCTATGGCTCATCTGCATTTTAGTAGACTTAACTTTAGAAAAACACCCTTCACTAGAATTTTGTACAAAGCTAGATCCACAGCCTGTAAAAGGTTTCGTGAAACCTCAACTTACACAAAATTTGCAAACTTAGCCCAAAAATTATGTTAACCTTGTAATCCAGCAAAACAAACATAAAAACACATTAAATTTACTAACATCACATTGAGAACACACAAAATTCTGAGTTTTAAGCATAAAATATGTTGTATTTTGGTAGCACATCAACACCCCTAACTTAAAAATGTTGGTTATCCTCAAGAGACGGACTCAATCTATATAAGAAGTACAGTAATACATGGAACTCAATCTGAAGGCATACATCACATCAACTCAAGCACAAATACCCACACCACTTTGAAAACACATAGATAGCTATCAAACAAACCAATATAGATCAACATGTGTGATAGTGCAACTATAACAAGCAAAACAATAATCAACGAGACACAACCACTAAGTTAGTTCAATGTTAACAATGCAATGCAAGTGATATCACTGAAAGAAATCTCATATCTATCTCATGATGATATTTTCAGATTTAATGCTTTGGACTATGCAAAATCACTTACTTTCACAAAAGACATTCAAATACTATGCTCAATACCATATGCTTTCCCCTATACTCATGACTATGACCTTTGACTACTTGGACTGGGATCACTTTAGGACTAGGATCACTTTAGGACTTTATTGGCTTGTAATGTAGGCTTAGGGGGCTTTGGCATGATGTTTTGGAAACATAGTGACTACAGGCCCTCCTTGACACTACATTTTTCTATATTTTTGCCCTACCAACACTATTATTTTCACCTCATTCTCCTTTTCTCTTATTTCAAGCTTTTCTGGGTGCCTTATCTTATTTTTTTTACCTTTTTGCCTTTTATTTTCATATCATTTTTCTTTTTAGCTCATTGATTAGGCATCATTTATTTTTTCTTGCACCCAAAACATATTTTTATCTTCTTTTCTTTGTATCACTAGCTTTCCCCCTAATTTTATGATTATCCTTACACCAGTCACCCTCAACTTAGGCTTTCGGTCTGAGCTGAGATGCATAATATCCAACTTGGTAACGGTGGCTACCCTCAACTTAAGCTTCTTGCCTCAGTCAAGATGCACAATATTCAAGGAAGGACTAGGGATATTTTTGGATTTTACATCTACTAAGGCTAAGTAACTTATGTTTTTACAAAGAAAAGGATACATATAAGGCTCAAACGCTAGGATCAAGTGATATTTCACACATTTGATTGGTTATTTAGGCTAAGTGGACTATTATGAACAATGACCTAAGAACCTTTCATAACAAACGAACCTATAGTCTAAGTCAGATTAACAGGGAAAGTTCTGAATTGAAACACATTATATGAATTTAGCAAAGAAAGCTCGTACTTACATTGCACTGATTGCACTATCAACAAAAACTCTTGGATCATCCTTTTAGTATCAAGTTTATCCTCACTTATCAGAACAAGCATTGTCAAATCAAACATACATGGTTGCTAGACTAACAAACAAAATTTGGGTGGGTATCATTTTTTACACAAAAACATAAAAATACGCATCTGCCATAGATATTAGTACTATATGCAACTAATACTATCTACACATCCTAAACATGTTGGTTCTGAAATGATCCCAAAAAGTGCTTGAAAATGTGCCTCGAAGGTACTTAGAATCATAATTTTCATATATCTAAAAATTCATTTGTGATTTCGATAATCCGACTTCATATTCTTATTTAGTGGACAAAATTAAGTGGGAAATGGGTCTAACCCGAATTTTAGAGCAACCGTATCAAAATTCAAAAATCGCAAAAATACAATTTAGGAGGGTCAATTTTAAAGGGGCATATCTCTTAGCATACAAAGAATTGGGTGGCCCACGACCTACCAAAGCAAAAGCTATTTAAATTAACTTTTCAATACACTTAGTTTCACCTCATTCCGAGTTCGGATGAATGGTTTATGCCCGTTTTCGTAGAATTCGTATGTGCATAAATGTAAATTCCAGTGAGTAATCTGCATCTCAGAGCAGTGTTATTTTGGTTCTTTTTTTTTAATTTTAGTCCAAGATTTTCGAGTATTGGGCCTAAGGTTCCCATACTTGAAAATACTTATATTTAGCCTTATTTCACCCTAATATCATGCTTAATATTCCCCAATATCCTCTCAAACACTTAGACCATATTTCACCCTAAATTCCAGTGTCAAAACTCAAGACCAATCTTAAGGATTTCATCAAGGTTTTCCTTCAAGCTTCAAGTCTCCATCTCCAATCTTCACCAAGCTCATCTCCAAAGCTAAGGTATCTGGGTTTCAATCATTAGGTTCTTCCACCCATGGTGCTCTAATCTCCTTTTTAATCCATTTGCATGATTTAAAGTTGATTTTTCAAATGGGTTTGCTAGTATGAACATATCTATGAACTATGTTAAAGTTATGTAAAGTTGTGACTGTTTTGCTGTGTTTTGAGTTATAAATCTTGAAGCTATTGTAAGATTTGATGAGGAGTTTTGATGTACATTGCTTGAGAGTGTTGCAAGGTATTGATTGGTGGATTTACAATGGATTTTCTTGCATGATTTCCTCTTTAAATTGCATGATCTTATACTACCATTTCACATCCGCCTAGTGTTTGATAAAATGTCCACTTACGGTTTCTTGAGGAATTGAAGGTCCAAAGCATGAGATATGATATGATATGATTGACTATATGATAATGAAATGAGTTTATGTATATGATAAATTCTATATAAAGTGTTGCATTACACCATGTCCATTCCGAGGGTACTAAGAACCTGGATAACCTAGATGGGGGTTTGTACTCATCAACCTAGTGAAAATTTTGTACTTCTCCACCTAGTGATGGAGGGACATCATCACTAACCTAGATAGGGGTTTGTACTCATGAACCTAGTGAAGGTTTTATACTTCTCCACCGGGGTGATGGGGCGACATCATCACCAACCTAGTAAGGGGTTTGTACCTCACCACCTAAGTGATAGGGCGGCATCATCACTAACCTACATAGGGGTTTGTACTCATCAATCTAGTGAAGGGTTTGTACTTCTCCATCAGGGTGATGGGGAGGCATCATCACAACCCTAGTGAGGGGTTTATACCTCACCACCTAAGTGATAGGGCGACATCATCACCAACCTACCAAGGGGTTTGTACTTTGGAAATCTAGCTTGATCTCTTCTACACATATGATATCCTATAAAAGTATGAATTACTTAAGGATTGATCATACATGTCATATTGGTATATTATGCCTATTGCTTAATGTTATGCTTTTTGATTGTGATGCCTATCTCTTGTTGCATTGCATCCTACATACTTAGTACATTCAAATGTACTAACACATACTCTTGCCTACATCATATCACCATGTAGGAACTGAAGCCCAAGTTGATAATCCTCCTCCTCCACGTGGCTAGTTAGGTGCTACTCAAGCTAGTTGGTGAGTCATCCACTTTGGGGACCCTAGTCTACGTTTCTCTTATTATGTATTGAGAAAATCTTCTTGTTTCTATTTTGAATAAAATGGCGAGCCGGTTGCTTTGTCTTGGCCCCCGCTCCTATCTATTTAGTAGAAGTGTATGTTGGACATGTTATGTATCTATAATATGAGCCTTGACTCTTTTGTCTCTTGAGTATGATGTTATGCAAGCTTTCCCCCTTAGTCCCTTTGCCACTAATTCTACTCTTTTATATTATTTAAATGCTTCTGCCACCCATGATGTGCAATGATAAGTTAAGAGGCTTGTTTGGGGACCTTTCGGGCTCTTCGTTCGCTGTGTCATGTCTAGGCCCTATTTTGGGTCATGAAAAACTAGGTATCACTGCATTAGGTTGTTAAATCCTTAGATTCCAACAAACTACATCGATAAGAGTCTAATTCATAGTTGTGTTGTGCACCACAACTATGAATAGGAGTCTATGAGGCGTTTTAGGAAATATTTCACTTCTTCCTGATCTATGTCGTGCGATAGAGTTAGATCCCCTAGGGCTTGTTGCTAAGCCCTAACCATTATATTTTAGGATATATATCAAGCTACTCAAAATGGTGATATATCGAATGTGGAGGTTCATAATGCTCTATGGGTAATGACCAAAGCGGTGACAACATTGGCAACCGACTCAATCAACAAATGGGTGCTCCAGAGACTTCTAGTGGTGAAAGGGGAGGTAGTGAGGCCAAGAGATCTCGTAATGTGGGTAAGTTCCAAGGACCCAAGTATATAGGTGGTGGTGGTGTGGTACCTTATGCTAGGTGCCCAAAATGTTGTAGTGGCTATGATAGCCCATGCTTGAGAGGTAAAAATGCTTGTTATGGTTGTGGGGAGATGGGCCATAAGGTTAAGGATTGCCCTCGTAAATGCAATAAGAGAAAAGGAGGTGATGGAGGCATAGCTAATCCAAGTTCCCTACGTGTAATATGGACCATGGTGACCTGTGTTAGGGGGACATGGGTGTATGCTTTGGGTGTGGTGAGATAGACCATAGACTTCTGGATTGCCCATATGGTCGATACAAGAGGAAAGGTGGTGATGTTGATCAAGAGACTCAAGAAGGGGATGAGGTACCCGATGTTACTACCAGTATGTTGAGGTTTCTTTTGATTTTTTTCATTATGTTGTGCATGTTTGTTAGGACCGGTGTACCACTATTTCTTCCCTATTTTTTTGGTTGCTAGTGAGGCTTCTTGTGTGCCTAAGTTATTGTGTGGACCTTGGATTTCTATCCTTTTATGTTGTGTATACTATAGCTAGAAGGTTAATAGGCGTTGATCGAGTTGGTATTGCATTAGGTCTTCCTTTGTGGCTTGTTAGAGTTGGCATGGTGGATTTTGATGTCATACTAGGGATGGAATGGTTGCTTGCACGTTGTGTCTTCATGGATGGTAGGACTCATTCAGTTAGATCCCGAATCGCTAGTGAGCCCGTCTTTGAGTGGGAGGTTATTAAATGATAGAAAGGGAGGTAGGTCCATTTCATGTCTTAAAGTACAATTAGTCTCTAAGTGATTGCATTTGATCATCTTATGAGAATTGGAAGTGTTGAACAAAAGTTATTTTGTTCGTAGAATTGTTGTTGGTGATATATGAGGCCTTGAATGTCCTTTTTCGATATTTAGAAGTTGGGATGGTGTCTTTTGGGTTGACTAGTACATTGGTTATGCCTATAAGTCTCATGAACAAGATCTTTAGTCCCTACTCTAGTAGGCTTATTATGGTTTTTGTGATGATATGATGGTTCGTTCCCTAATGAGGTAGTGCATGTGAGTCATTCGAAGGTAGTACTACAAAGTCTAAGGAAGAAGGTTGGATATAGATAGAAGAAATGGGAATTTTGGTTGTAAGAGGTTGCCTTCCTAGGTGGTATGGTGTCAGGTGATGGCATTAAGGTGGATCCTAGTAAGATGAAGGTGATTAGCTATTAGACTAGACCTTGACTCCCTTGGGTGTTAGGAGCTTCTTGGGCTTAGCGGGATATTACCATAGGTTATGAATAGGTTATATTCTATTGCCTCTCTTGTGACTTAGTTGACATTAAGTAAGTCCAGTGTTGTGACTGACATTTTGAGTAGGGTGATTTGATAGGTTCGGGAGTTGCTATCCCTTGTGTGATTCCTTTGTGCTAATAGGATTCATGTGTATGTCCTGGATGGTTGCATGAGTTTATTGTGGCTAGTAGGGGTCCGTAAGTGTTTCCCTATGTTATTTTTGCATAGAGTCTTGTTTTGTGATCTTGGTTGGACTTAGCTTGATGGGTTGGAGGTCTTGGGATAGTTTGTACTACTTGCATAACATGTTTTCAATAAGTGTAGAAACCGTAATGTTGTAATATGATGGTTATGGTTGGTCGATCTATTTGGTCAACTACAATGGGTTAGTCACTTTTCTAAGGTTGATTTGAGGTTCAGGTTTTGTTCTCAAGTGTGGAGGAGGGTAAGTGATATCCTAAGTATCCTTTTGAACTAGGAATGATCATTTTGAATATTAGTGGAGTTGTTTGGTTGGCTTATGCACCGATAGTGTTTGTGGGTTACTTGAATAGGGTCTTAAAACCCTACCGTGATATGTTTGTGGTGGTCTCTAGTGATGAGGTATTGATTTGTTAAGAGCTTGTGAATTATTTGGGGGTAATGTTGCAAGTCTTGAAGGATGAGAGATTGTTTGCTAAATATGATAGGTGTGCATTGTGGATAGCAATAAGGTGGTTAGAATTCTTTAAGGATTATGAAATGAGTGTGCATTATTTTTCCTTGATAAGGCTAATGTTTGGTCAATGCTCTAAGTAGCCTAACATGTGTTGTTGATGGTGGCAAGGAGGACACTAGTGGGGTCCATCAGTTGGTTAGAATGGAAGTTTAGGTTGAGGGAAGTTGAGCATAGTGGTGTATCTTGATGGTTCCAAATCTTCTTTGGTTAAGAGGTCTAGATTAATCAAGGCCTTGATTCCGCCTTATTAGAGTTGGAAGTTTTGGGTGGAAAGATGTAGAGTGGAGGTAGTCTCCCAAGGGGGAGATGGTAATTCGTGGTGACAAGTGGAATAGGTGTGGTTAAGGTTGACAAATAAGTTATGGTTGTGAGTCCTTATAGGATGACGAGAGAAGTTTGTAAGGTTGCATAAGTTTGGGGATTGCCTATGGATAAGGGTTTGGTTAATCCGGTTCTTCATGCTTCTAATTTGATGGACATGTTGGTGACTCTAGTGCTATAGTACTCTTTGCGATTGTGGGTGATGTGGAGGAAAAGTTGGCTTAGGGGAAGGTCCCGGTGGAGGTGTTGGATGGATGAGTGGAGAGGTTGATTAATGAGGATATGTTGTTCATTAAGGCCCTCTTGAAAGGACCATCAGGTCAAGGGTGTCTCCAAGGAAGCCTAAGCGGTCTTATAGGAGCGATATTCGTGCCTCATTCACTTTAATCAAGCCTAAGATAGCGATTAATTCCTTCATGTGATTCCAAGTCCATTGTTTCAACCCCTACGTCATTCATATGCATTCATGTTTAAGTTGACAAGTTTATGATGATTTTATACATATGTTGAGATTTTGAAAATAGTGTTTTAAATATAATGTTGCATTTTTGTTGGGGTTGATTTACTATGATAACTCTTGTTTGGTACGTTTCTTTTACGTTCAAGGACGACTGTTCCCAAGGGGGAGATATTGAAACAACCACAAAAAGTGCCCGAAAATGTGCCTTGGAAGTGCCCAGAAACGTAATTTCCATATATCTAATAATCCATTCATTATTTTGAAAATTTAACTTCATATTCTCGTTCAGGGGGCAAAATTGAGTGGGAAATGGATCTAACCCAAATTTTAGAGCAACTGTATCAAAATCCAAAAATTGTAAAAATGCGATTTAAGAGGGTCAATTTTAAAGGGGCATATCTCTTAGCATACAAGGAACTGGATGGCCCACGACTGACCTAATTACATCTCTTTGAATTATCTTTCCAATGCACTTAGTTTCACCTCATTCCGAGTTCAGATGAAGAATCTATGACCATTTTCGTAGAACTCGTATGTGCAGAAATGCAAATTCCAGTGAGTAATTCGTGTCGTGGAGCAGTGTTATTTTGGTCCTATTTTTTTTACTTCGGTCCAAGACTTTCAACTCTTGGGCCTAAGGGTTACCGTACATGAAAATACCTATACTTAGCCTTATTTCACCTTCATATCATCCTTAACATTCCTCAATATCCTCTCAAACACTTAAACTCATATTTCACCCTAAATTCAAGTCTCAAAACTCAAGACCAATCTTAAGGATTTCATCAAGGTTCTCCTTCAAGCTTCAAGTCTCCATCTCCAATCTTCACCAAGCTCATCTCCAAAGCTAAGGTATGTGGATTTCAATCATTGGGTTCTTCCACCCATGGGCCATAATATCCATTTTACTCAATTTACATGATTTAAAGTTGATTTTTCAAATGGGTTTGCTAGTATGAACATGTCTATGAACTATGTTAAAGCTATGTAAAGTTGTGACTATTTTGCTATGTTTTGAGTTATAAATCTTGGAGCTATTGTAAGATTTGATTAGGGGTTTTAACGTACATTGCTTGAGAGTGCTTCAAGGTATTAATTGGTGGTTTTCAAATGGATTTTCTTGCATGATTTCCTCTTTAAATTGCATGTTTTTATACTTCCATTTCACATCTGCCTAGTGTTTGATAAAATGTCCGGTTATGGTTTCTTAAGGAATTGAAGGTCCAAAGCATGAGATATGATATGATTGACTATATGATGATGAAATGAGTTTATGTATATGATAAATTCTATATAAAGTATTGCATTAGACCTTGCCCAATCCGGGGGCACTAAGAACCCGAATAACCTAGATGGGGGTTTGTACTCATCAACCTAGTGAAGGGTTTGTACTTCTCCACTTAGTGATGGGGCGGCATCATCACTAACCTAGATAGGGGTTTGTACTCATTAACCTTGTGAAGGGTTTGTACTTTTCCACCAGGGTGATGGGGCGGAATCATCACCAACCTAGTGAGGGGTTTGTACCTCACCACCTAAGTGATAGGGCGATATCATCACTAACCTACATGGGGGTTTGTACTCATCAACCTAGTGAAGGGTTTGTACTTCTCCACCGGGGTGATGGGGCGGCATCATCACCAACCTAGTGAGGAGTTTATACTTCACCACCTAAGTGATGGGGCGGCATCATCACCAAACTACCAAGGGGTTTGTACTTTGGAAATCTAGATTGGTCTCTTCTACACATATGATATCCTATAGAAGCATGAGTTACTTAAGCATTATTTACTTAAGCACTGATCATACATTCCATATTGTTATATTATACCTATTGCTTAATGTTATGCATTTTGATTATGATGCCTATCTCTTGTTGCATTGCATCCTAAATACTTAGTACATTTAAACTTACTAACGCATACTATTACCTACATGATATTACCATGTAGGAACCGGATCCCAAGATGATCACCCTCCTCCTCCACGTGGCTAGTTAGGTGCTACTCGATCTAGTTGGTGAGTCCTCCACTTCGCGGACCCTAGTCTATGTTTCTCTTATTATGTACTGAGACATTCTTCTGTTTTTCTATTTTGAATACGAGGGTGAGCCCGGATGCTTTGTCTTGGACCCCGCTCCTATCTATGTAGTAGTGGTGTTTGTTGGACATGTTATATATCTATAATTTGAGCCTTGACTGTTTTGTCTCTTGAGTATGATGTTATGCAAGCTTTCCCCTTAGTCCCTTTGACCCTATTTCTACTCTTTTATGGCATTTAAATGCTTCCGCGATCCATGATGTGTAATGATAAGTTAAGAGGGTAATTTGGGGACCCTTTGGGCTACCTATTCGCCGTGTCACGTCTAGGCCCCATTTCGGGTGGTGATAGTTTCAACAGAAATTAAATATCCATGTGGAAAAAGAATACATGCAAGAAAACCTAGGATTCAAAATTTGAGATAGTTATAGGCCAAGGTTACTCAGACTTCACTAAGGCCTATAACTACCCACACCCCATCAAAACATTGTAGCATTGTCCTTAATGCACAAAAATAAAATATAAAGCGCATGGGTCAAAAAAGGACACACGTGGGTGCCTAAATGCCAGCCTCTGGCTGAGTTTGGCCACCCTCAACCTACCTGGTGGCCTCCTTAGTGGTAGAAACATGTACGGAAGGACCAGCACCTCTCACCCTCTCAAGCTCACGACCCTGTCGCAGCTTCTCATCCTGTCTCGAGTGCATCATGACAATCTTAAGCCCCAACTCCTGTCTTAGCCCCCCTGCATCCTAATAGTATCTGGATCATTATTAGTGTGGGGCCTGATGAAGTTCATGCTCCAATAAGAAAGCGATCACTGTCAGCAATTAACCTAAACTGATTAGGGTCGAATCCACAGGGAATACAGGACTTGACTACTAGATTTCGTTACTAATCACTACAAGCATCAATAACTAGAATCTCTAAATAGGGGGGGTTTGTAATTCAGAAAAAAAGTAAAATTATGACTATACTACTACGCGAGAAAACACTCAATTTTAGGGGCGATTTGGGAATTGTGTTCCCCATAGTTCGTTGACTCGATCACCCTAGGTAACATAACTACAACAGAGGATTCGCACGAGGACAATAAATTAGGGTCTTCCAGCCCTCTTATGAAGGTCAAGATCGAATTCACCATGGCGCTTGGTCAGCCACTATGGCGTGCCAACTAACCGTTACCTCATATCCCAGTCAACCTCCTCTTTGTCAGGTTTGGTTGATTAGATGAGAAGACATTGATCGAATTCAGTCGTCTACTTCCCTTTTTCTATTTGTCATAACCTTGGTCGGGCCCGTGATAGTAGGCAGAGTTCGGTTTGGCCACCACCAAATAATAATCAAAATGAAGGGAAATAGACAATACATGCAAAATTCCAATCATAGAAATACAATAAACCTAGGTCATCTCAAGTCAACTACCCATGGTTTCCACAACCCCAAGTTGTGGGTGCTTAGGTACTCATGGCTAAGGAAAAACCAACAAAAATACAAATAAATGACATAATTGAGAATTTTACCCAAGTCAATGAATATTAAAGACACCACCAATAGCAAACAAAAGCTTGATAGATTCACAATGAGCACAAAGCAAGGTTTACAATCCCCAAAATTGCTTTTTTCAAGAGAAAAAGATAATCTAAGCTGAAAACCTAAAATACTCTAGAGAATTTTCATAGATGATAAAAACTTCTCTGGTTCGAATCTCTCTTTTTAAAACCCTAACTTAAAACTGTATATAGTATTTACAAAATAACCCTAAAAATAATACAGAAAAGGCAGATGACAGCTGGTACGCCTCACATATACGACTCGTAGGGTGACCTATGAGTCGTAATCGTGGTCTCGTGTCAGTCCTTGACATCTTGGACTAAACTAGTACGACCTACAAGTATGATTCATTGCTTAGGCTATGACTCGTATGTCCCTCTTATAGTCTTGGCCTTCAATTTTTGGTCCAATATTTTGGCTCTCTGATCCCTGCTACAAGTCCACCTTTACGAGTCGTGGTGAGACTTACGACTCGTAGGATAGCCTCGTAGGTGTGACCTCCACTTAGCAAATTTTTAAATTTTGGTCTCTGTTTCTTGCAATGACACACCCTACGACTCGTAGCTTAGGCTACGACTCGTAGGTATGCTCGTATGTCCTATGCTTCAGCAAAATCTGCACTTTTTCTTCAAAATCATGCCAACCTAACTTTTCTGCAAGAACAACATAAAAACCATAAAAAGTTGCATTAAGAACTCATAAGATCCCTTATTTTAGGCATCAAATGTGTTGTATTTTGACAGTACATCAACACTCTCAACTTGGAATTGTTGCTTGTCCTCAAGTGACTACTCAATCTACGTAGACAAAGAGAAATACATAGCAGTTATACTAATGGCATATGCAGAAACTCCTTTGATTTAGGTACCCAACTACTATTTTCAAATAGGATTGCAAAGTTATTAAGCAAATCAAGAACATAACGAGATACCTGGCAATCAAACTCTGACAAGCTAAGGAGCATCAATTGTCCACAATCGCTGGTATAGTCATATGCTACTCAAGTAGTGCAAATGCCCTCACTGGAAAGAAGTCCCTCATACTCATTCAAAAGCATTTAAAATTCAGGGACCGAGAAAGCATTTCTCACTCTCACAATTGAAATTCATGCACAATGACTAACACCATACGCTTGGCCTTATACTCATCTTTTGGTTTGGTGACAAAGTGGATTTGGATCACTTTAGGACTTATTGGCTTGTAACATAGGCTCAGGGGCTTTTTTATGGCATTTTAGGCAAATAGTGACTGAAAAATATCCTTGAACCATGCTTACCAACACTTTCACCCTCATAACCCATCTATTTTCACTAAGTCCACTCGTATTCCACCAATTCAAGCCTTCCTCGGGTGTTTTCTTTCTCTTTTTAAGTTGTACCTCAGTTTCAAGCTCTTGTTTTTTTTTTTGCTACTTTTTCTCAACTCAAGGCACTTTTCTCTTCTGTTTCTTCACCCGACTCATGATTTTTCATTTCTTTCTGGATTTCTCAACTAACCACCTTATTATTACTTTACCATAATAAGGGTCACTCTCAACTTAGGCTTTTAGCCTCAGGTGAAGTACACAATATCTATGCCCCAAACCAGGGCCACCAATTGTAGCCACCCTCAACTTTGGATTTTGGCCTCAATCAAGGTTCATATGTTCAAGGATAGATCAGGGCCAATATCAAGTTGTTTCAACAAACAAGGTTAAGTTAGCAACGTGTCAAGAAAGACTGAGTACATGAGAAGCTCAAATATTTGGAACAAGGGATTCACTCACTCATTTGGTGGGTCATTTAGGCCAAAAGTGGGTTCGCTCAAAGAACAAAGTCCTAAGATCCTTTCCGTATCAACCATAGCACCAAACCAATCTTAGAGTAATAAGGCTAGTTCTGAGTCCATACAAGATGCATGAATGCAGCAAAATAAGCTTACAACATACATGACATTACACCCATAATCAACCATAGACTCACAGGTCATGCTTCAAGCCTCAGCCTTACCTTCACAATATCAGAACAAACATTGCCATCTACTCAAAAATATATAAATGCATCAACTACCACAACCTCAAAAATTTTGAGGGTACCCAATTTTTCATCAAAACTTTAAAATGCATCTCAAGGCTATGTATATGCCAACAGACAACATTACTATGAATTTACACATTATCTATACTACCTAAATATGCCAGTTCAACAGAAAAGAAAACATCCACAAGGAAAACGAAGCATGACAAGAAAACCTTGAGATCAAAAATAGGGGAAGTTATGGACTCGATGCTACTCAGATTTCACCTTAATCCATAATTTTCCACACCCCACCAAAATAGGATACTTTGTTCTCAAAGTAAAAACATGCAATATGGACATAACAAACATAAAATAGATATATATACATCAAAAAAACCAACAATTAAAACTAGTATACAAAACCAAAGTGACAAAACATTATTCAAAACAAACATCCAAAACCAACAAAAAGATAAAAATTGTCTAACAACACGACAAAATATCCATAAAGAAAATGTAAGAACTAGGGTAAAAAGCGTCAAACATCGTGGTGCCTCAAGCACCGGTCTCTGCCTAAGCTGTGGGGTCCTGGGGCACTATCTTCCTATAGCAGTACCGAAAGTACCCTCTCCATGTGGGGTGTGTTGCTCCCGATCTCTCTGAATAGCTGCCAATAATAGAAACTCATGCACCACCTCTTTGGTATGGTCTCTTCCTCCGGTCTCGGCCTCTTCGGAGTCGACTCTATGTCATCCCTATGCTCAAGGGGCCTCTTCCACAGACGTTTGGACGGTTGGCTAGCCACTCAAATGCCTCATCACCCACCAGTACCACCTCTGTGACTGCAATGGGAGCTGCCAACATTTGCAATAAGTCAGCCTTAAACTTGGCCAATTCCTTTGTCACAGCACTTGTGTCAGTAGGCCTAGCTCCCTCAAGTCTCTACTGGACTCTCTCCTCGAAAGCATCGACTTGGGCATCCACTGCTCCAACTCTCTCATCAACCAAATCACAGGCGAATGCCTTCATCCTCTCCTCTTAGTCCCGTATGGTCTGGTTAACCCAAGGTCTGACCCGTGCAGATAGAGCCTGCAGTCTAGACTCCACCGTAGCCACCCTGTGTAATAATGCCTAAAAAGCAACAACAGAAGTAAGAGAATCAACCTGTAATTTAGATGCTACTGGTGCTGGAGTACTGGAGGATGGTGTGGACTCGATCTCCATAGCTGGTGTGGGCTCTGTAGTAGCTGGAGTTGACCCCTAAGACTGGGGCTCTACTGGAAATAGCTCTGGGGTAGGCGGAGGAACAACTCTTTGTAGGGCTATAGGGTTCTCATTGGCCTTGATTAGGCTGGACCCATCATGTGCAATGCCTCTACATGAGGGTCTAAGTAGAGAGAGATCGACACTCCAGCTGCCTTGCATAACTTGTGTATCAGAATAGGAAATGGCAAGGCCTGCTGAGTGAGGACTGTTGACTCATGTAAAGCCCAATCAATTTCGTACCCCGCAAAATACTAGCCAACAACACAACTCTCTCTAATGTGATCACAGTATCCATAAAAGTGGGTATGATACACCAGCGAATACTGGACCACCAAAATTTTTCCCTGAATGACAGATGGGCCTTCAAAATATGCTCCGCATCGTTCGTAACCCATGTTGGCTCGACACCTTCCTCACAAATTTGACTTGCTATCCACCTAAGGAGTTCTGTTCTCAGCATCCTTATGATTCACTGTCTTTCTCATCTCTACAATCCTATGATCACATTCCGCAGTTGAATGTGGCACTCTATAGCTTGGCCCAAATTGCACTCTCCGAATAGTTTCTTCTGAGATATCAACAACCTTCCCACTAACTAGGACTTCACTCAATCGTGGCTGCTCAATGGGCTTCTTGAGCGTTGGCAAATCTCTAAGAATAGCAACATAGTAGGAGGCATAAAACTCTCTAACTATATAAGGGGCATACTTCCCCAGTGCTTGTGATACCAACCAAGCCCATGCCGCTTAATTTCGTCCTTTAACCCTAGTACACTGCTTAGTCCTGAATCTTTTAGCCTAGCTTCCTTGTGGAATCTCCTCACTGGCCTCCCTTGGATTTTCAACTCTAATCCCTTTTCATAAATCTCTTTCATCCCTAGAACACACCATCTCGTGTTTTGTGGGACTGTGGAGATGACAGTGTAAGCAGAATCAGCTGGATGTGAGGGAGCAATATCCTCATGCTGAGCCTATGATACCTCAAGGGAATCAGACTCAGAAAGTGAGGCATCATCATCTGACCCCTCCTCATCACCCTTCTCTTCAGACTTGGAGGGGCTAACTACTTCCATCGGAACCCTTGTTTGTGATTTGGTCAAGGGCACGTTGGCTTCGGGGTCAGGCTGCATGTTCATCTCCTTAACGGATTGATCTTCATCAGAAGTTTCATCCCTCAGTTGGTGTCCTTGGGTTGGGGAAACAACTTTTTGTTCTCTTGGAGACATTGTCTCTACAAAACCATCACAAGCCAAAGCATGAGTCCCACGATGTCTTGTACCAACGAGATACACATAAAATAATCAAACACCAAACAATAAAATTTCTTAAGTAAAATGACTGAACCAGGTGTAGGGTTGTAGATACGAGATGGAGGTACGACTCGTAGGGTGACTTATGAGTTGTATGGTAGCCTCGTAGTGCTAAGGTATCTAAGAGAAATGCATTCTGGAATCAGCTACAAGATGAAGATATGACTAGCCTTATCACATTTCAGGGACGTTTTGAGAGTTTAGATCAAGGCCACGAAACCACCACTATGACTCGTAACAAGCGCTACAAGTCATAGATGAGTCTCTCATGGAAAATATTAAGGCACCTTAGGTGACTATTGGCTTCTACAAAGGGCCACTATGACTATAGGGTGACCTATGACTCATACTAGGTCCTCGTAGAAGAAAACAAAGAGCACCCGGGGTGCCTCCAACCCTTCCACAAAGACCAACAACTAACCAGAAAGCATCAAGGGTTACAAAAACAAAAACATAGACAACATAGTGTCAAACCTAAATACTCTTCATTACCAATCATCTCAAGACAAAGCATGAATTTTCCCCTATCTGATCAAAGCACTTCTAATAGTAAAAACATTAATGCACATTAAAGGGGATACACATGAGTAAGTTACCATAAGAGAATTATAACACCTCCCAACCCAACAATTTCGGCCCCACATAATCTCCACAAGATAATGACCCATAAAATACGCAACAAAGCTCATAGCCTTAACATCAGATATCAAGGTCACTCAACAAAGGTAGAATTCAAGATTCAACCCGTTATAGGGACATAGACAATTACACATCACAGTTTTCCTACTTCCACAATCACTATCACATGGTTTTGCTAATTATGGTCATAAGGCATTCATTCAAACATCCATAAGACAAAACTATTTCAGAGATAAACAAAAATTAACCACAAGAACTTACCAGATAAATGAATGATAAGAATAAGAAAAAGCAGGCCGAGTTCTTAGTGCGAAATTCACTTGCTAGCGAATGTTAGTGGGTAAATAATTTAGGGGATGAATGAAATAGTGAAAGGGGATGATAGGGGGATTATAAAGTGAAATGAAATGCTTAATGAAGGGACATGAAGAGCCAAAAGATGTTAGTCTTTTAATATTCAAATGGTTCGCCTTATAAAATCTGCAGATCGGTCTTATGAGACCTCGACTACAAGTCGTAGGGCGTCATACGACTCATAGGTCCTGGTCTCGTAGCAAACCCAATACTTAGAAAATTTTGATTTCATACCTGGGTACTACGAACCCCACTTACGATTTGTAGAGTACCCTACAAATCGTAATGTCGGCTCGTAGTGCACGTGCCCACATCTAAGACTACTGTTTCCTTCTACGAACATGAATGAATACGAGCTGTGGTGGTGACTACAACTCGTAGCCTTTCTCGTATATGTTGTTTCAAGCGTGAGTTTCTCCACTCTTCAGTTCCTGTTTTGTTCCTGCACCCCAAATATTCAAGATACACTAGAATGAAAATTGACACAACTGGTTCAAAGTCTTAACCATCTCAACAAAGTATTAACTACCTCTACACTAGCCAAACAAATGACAATGTCTCAAAATAAATCTAAATACAAAAGATGCTTGGGTTGGCTCCCAAGAAGTGTCTTGTTTAACGTCGTGGCTCGACTATGCCACCATGGATAGTCAGACTTCACCATGAGTCCCATCACTGCTCTTACTTTTCCTTTGTTCCTCCCGCACCACATCTAGTTGCTCAGCAAGATGCTGCATCCTATCACCAAGACTTTGCATTGATATAGTTTGTTGTTCCACTTTGTAGTTACATTTGAGGCCATCAAACTTTATCTCTCGAACAATGTCATCTTACTCATTGGCCTTAGTTAGGATTTGTTCAAGCATGTGCTCAATCCTTGTCAGCTTTTCAGTGATACTTTGCTGGTGAGGTAATCTTAGCCAATTTGCCATATTCTCACTCTTGGGTTTACTTGAGGCTCCCTTCCATGCACTAGTGGATAGTCTGGCCTTTCCTTGGAAGGGTTGGTAGATTTGGACAACTGCAGATAGTTTGTTCATATGCTCGGTGATCTCATTAAATAATCGTCTTATGAACTCCCCGCACTCCCCTCCGAACAATGTGTCAGCCTCGAAGGATAGTGCTTGGTAGAAACTAACCACAAATTCATCATCAGTCATACCATGGTTTTGATTCGCTAAGCATTGCTTGTATCTTTCCTAAGCCACTACCAAAGGTTCTCCTGGCACTCTTTTGAAATTACAGATTTTGAACTATATCTTTTGCTTGTTGGACTCCTTATAGATGTTCATGGCCAAGACTCTTTATACTTCCCCCCAGTTAGAGCAAACATCATGTGGGAGAATTGACCACCATTCCACAGCTTCACTCCAGAGAGTCATGGAGAAAATCTGAAGAGCGATGGCCTCCCAAGCAGGGTGTCTCATCCCAAGGATCTCCTCAACATTCGTGTAGAATTTTGCAGGTGAATTTGAGGGTCTTTAGACTCTTGCCCATAAAACAGGACTCGCCTCTGCAAGGTTTCCATATGTCGTTTGCAATGTAGAACTTTTGTTCAGTCAGAGTGCCAGCCAACCTGTACTTAGAATCAACTAACAAAAACAAAAACAAAAGCAAAAATACACGAGACTATAGAAATTAACACTAGAACTAACTAACACTGAACTCAAGATAAAACCTAGTCTTATTCCCCGAATCACCCGTGTGATGATGCCATAATTTTTTATGATGTTCATGTTCCAATAAGAAAGTGGTCGTTGTTAGAAATTAACCTAACCGAAGGTTAGGTCGAATCCACAGGGAATATGGGTCTTGACTATAAGATTTCACTACTAATCATTTCAAGCATCAATAACTAGAATCTCTAAATGGAGGTGGTTTGTAATTCAGAAACAAAAGTAAAATTACGACTGCACTACTATATGGGAAAACACTCAATTTTAGGGGAAACTTGGGAATTGTGTTCCCCATAGTTCGTTGATTTGATCACCCTAGGTAACATAAATACAACTGAAGATTCGCATGCAGGACAGTAACTTAGGTTCTTCCAACCCTCTTGTGAAGGTGAAGGTCAAATTTCACCATGACGCTTGGTCGGCCACCATGGCGTGCTAATGAATTGTTACCCATTGTCCCAGTCAACCTCCTCTTGTTCAGGTTTGGTTGATTAAATAAGAAGACATCAATTGAATTCTATCCCCTACTTCCCTTTTCCTATTTGTCATGACCTTGGTCGGGATCGTGATAGTAGACAGGGTTTGGTGTTGGCCACCACCAAACAATAATCAAAATGAAGGGAAATA
>JAABOM020096210.1:0-27490 GCA_011800125.2 Solanum clarkiae
ACACACACACACACACACACATATATATATATATATATATATATATATATATATATAAACCAACATTTCAAAACCAAACATCCAAAACATATTTAAAGACAACATTTAAAACAAAACATAAGAGTATCCAAAACATCAACAAAAAGAAAATATTGTCTGAAATAAGGAGCAAAGTGTGCATAAATAGCAAGTAAGGGTTAGGGTAAAAATATCAAACACTTAGTGCTCAAGCATTGGTATCTATCTAGTCCTAGGGGTTATGGACCTCGGTCGCCTCCTCGGTGGTATGGGCTACAGCTCCCTGCGAACTACTCTCTCCCTGTGCTATCTGCTGCTCCCAATTCCTACTCAATGCTGTAACAGCTATGGACTCCTGCACCTCCTCATCCAGTATCGGCTTCTCCTCTAGTGCTTCTTCCTCAATGTCAGTCATGGGCCTCTTCTGGCTCACCACTGGGCGGTCCTTGAATAAGTCAAATATATCATCACCCACCAGTGCCATCTCCGGGGCTGCTATAGGAGCTTCTAACGTCTTCATGAAGTAGGCCTTAAACTTGGCAAACTCTTATATCACTGCACTCATGTCAGCAGGCTTGGCATCTGCGAGCCTCTTCTGGACCCGATCCTTGAAGGAATCTACTTTGGCATCCACTGCTCTGACTCTCTCATCTATAAACTCACAAGTGTATGCCTTCTCCTCTAATTCGGTCTCAGTGTGATTCAGAGTCATCTGTGGTGAACTACTACCAGACCTAGTTCTATTTCCCACCTTGTCAGACTAGGAGGTACTCTCAACCTCTAGTGGACCCCAAGCAGTACGACCTGGAGTTTGAGGCACATTTGCCTTGGGATAAATTTGGACTCTATGGACTTCCACAAATCCCTCACATTGTTCTGTTTAGGAGGATTCATCCATTAACTTCCCCCTAAAGGCTTGTACGACTTGTTTGTCTTTCAGAGACATTATACCTGTACATTGACAACACAAACCACAAAGTGAGCACTATAGTGTTGGTTAAAATCGGAATTAACTAAGCACATAACAAAGGAGACAAAAGAAGTAATAAAGAAACACAAAAGTCACTAAATCAGATGTAGATATTTAGATGCAAGGCACAGGTACAACTTGTAGGATGATCTACAAGTCGTACAATAGCCTCATAGTGCTGAAGTGCCTGAAAAATATTATTCTAATCACAGATATGTGCCATAGGTATGACTCGTAGGATGACCTACATGTCATGGTTTCTGCTGATGCTAGGAAACAGAATACAAATTAAAGTAAGGCAGATCCTACGAGTCCCTTACTATGATTTGTAGTAGACACTATGAGTCATAGATGGGTCTTGTATGGTAAGTGTTATTGAATCACAGATGACTGTTGCCTCCTACAAGGCGCCACTATGACTCATAGGGTGACCTACGACTCGTAGTGGGTCCTTGTGGCAGAAAACAAAAGTCACGTGTGGTGCCTATAACCTTCACAAAAGATCCAAGGATCATTCAAAACAACAATAAACAAGCATCGAAGCAACTTTTTTTTGTAAAACTCAAACACATAAAGAATTTCATCATCGGAGCATTCCATTTCCCCAAACAAGAGTTACCCAATGCAAATAAAAACCAACCCCCATATTACATCCTAAGTTTAAACAAATGATACGAACCCATACATATCAGCAACAACTCAACTCGTGGAGACTTAAAGAGAGTTCAAAGAGAAGTACACACAAGGGCATCACGTTTAAAAACACAACAACAACCAAAAATTTCTAACTTGCATGTTTTCATAAGTTTATCAACCGCATTCATACATTACCCTCATATATTCAATATATAATCATCATATTCAACCAACAAAAATGATTTCATCATTCAAATCATACAAAGGAATTCAAATCGACCACATTCCAATTTCTCAGTTTTGCCAACTTATTTTCTCATGTATATACTCAAAATCCTCACTACATACACAATTTGAATAGCAATAAATAACAATTACAACATGAGTGTGCCGAAATCAAATAAGGAAACTTACCACTTGAGAGTGTGAAGAATGAGAAAAATTCAATGAAAAACCAAAAAGGGAGCTGAAAAACCCTAGAGAATAGGTGCCAAAAAATCTCATCGGAAAATGACGTTGGTTGACGAAAAATTTGGTCGGAGAAGTTGAAAGGGGTTATGGGGAAGCTTAAGGGGGAAGAAATTAGTTTAAAAATGAGGAATTTAGGGGTCAAATAAATTTTGACCCTTTTCAATACTCAACCGGGTCACTTTTTAAAATTTTGCAGGTCGGTTCTGTAAAATCCTGACTACGAATCCTATGACTTGTAGAAACTGGTCTCGTAGAAGACCCAACGCTTGGAAAAATTTAAGAATCTATACCTAGGCACTACGACCCCATATACGACTCGTAAGTGACGCTATGACTCTAAGATTGGCTTGTAGTGTGAGTGACAACTTTAATTTCTTACTTTTACCCTCTACGAGGCATGACTACGAGTCGTAAAGTGAACACGACTTGTAGGCCTGCTCATAGAGGTTGCTCCAGATGCAATTTTCATCAATTTAGCTCTTGACATATACCTACAGACCATACTTCAAAATACACCACTTTCCAGAATAGTACAACTGACCCAATGTCTATAAGCAAACAAAAACAAGCATAAAACTACCACTTAACTATTTAGACATCCAAATTATACTCAAAACAAAACGCAAACATCAAAGATACTTAGGTTGCCTCCCAAGAAGCACCTTGTTTAATCGTGGGTCGACTATGTCATCATGAGTACTCAGAATTCCTCATGGGTAGATGGAGTCTCATCTTTACTCCTATGGCCTCTTTTCTGATCTCTTTGCACGGGCTCTAATTGTGTTGCAAGTTGCTCAACCCTATCATCAAGTCTTTGTATTGCCATTGCTTATTGGTCCTCCTTGTAGTTCACTTTTATGACATCAAACTTTATCTCCTGTATAACCTCTTGTTCATTTGTTTTGGTAAGCACTTGCTCAAGCATATACTCAATCATTGAGAGTTTATTAGTGATGCGTTGCAGGTGTGGTAACCCAAACCAATTAGGCACATCTTCTTTTTAATAGCACTTGGAGTTCCCTCTAATGTACTAGTGGGCGGTGGTAGTTGTTTTTGAAGTGGCTGGTAAGCATGGGTGATGATAGATAGTTTATCCATATATTCGGCAATTTCATTGAATGGCCGCCATAGAAATGCCCAACAATCCCCTCCAAACAAGGCATCAACATATCCTTGCTATTCAGAGGTTAGTTCTCGGTAGAAACTAGCCACCAATACATCATTATCAGACAATGGTTTTGTTTCATCCCCAGGTACTTCTTATACCTTTCCTAAGCTACCACCAAAGATTCTCCTAGCACTCGTTTAAAATTGCAGATGTTATTCTTTAGCTCTTGGTTGTTGGGCCCTTTGTAGAAATTCATAAGGAAGACTCTTTGTACCTCCCCCTAGTTGGAACAAACATCTGCTGAGAGAATTGACCACCATTCTATAGCTTCACTCCTGAGAGTCATAGGGAAGGTTTGGAGAACCATAGCCTCCCAAGTAGGAAGTCTTGTCCCAAGCACCCCCCCCCCCTTAATGTTTGAGTGAATTGTTGCAGGTGAATTTTAGAGTCTTCAGACTCTTGCTCGTAGAATGGGCATGTCTCTGCAAGGTTTCCATTAAGTCACTTGTTCTGTAGAGCTTTTGTTTCGTCGTGGTGCCAATCAATCTGCAACAAAATCTGAGCAACAAAACAACAAGAAAAGTAAAATACAAGAGAATCTAGAAATTAATACTTCAACTAACTAATAGTGAAATCAAGTCAAGAACCTAGTGGTATTCCCCGACAACGACGCCGTAATTTTTTATGATGTTGACATTCTAATAAGAAGGCGATCACTGTCAGCAATTAACCTAACCAGTGGTTAGGGTCGAATCAACAGAGAATATGAACCATCGATTGGTTTATACTAACTAGAGCTTTTGTTTAGTCAAGATCCACTACCAATCATCTGAAGCATCGACTACTAAAATCTCTGAAGGGGGGGTGGGGTTTGTGATTTAAAAACAAAAATAAAATAAACACTATACTACTTATGAGGGAACACACTCAAATTTAGGCACAACTTGGAATTCTGTTCCCCATGATCCGTTGACTCAATTACCCTAGACAACATGACTTTAAGTGGTAATTTACCTACAGGATGGTAACTTAGATTCTTCTAGCCCTCTTGTGAAGGCGAAGGTCGAATTTCACCATGACGTGTGGTCAGCAACCATGGTGTACCAACTAACCATTATTCATTGTCCTAGTCAACCTCCCTTTGGTCAAGTTTAGTTGATTAGACGAGAACATATCAATCAAATCTTGTCATTGACTTCAAATTTCCTATTCGTCACTATCTTGGTCGAGCTCGTGATAGTAGGCAGGGTTTGGTGTTGGCCACCACCAAACATCAATAAAAATGAAGGGAAACAAACAGTAAATGCAAAATTCCAATCAAAGAAATATACAAAGTCTAGGTTATTTATAGTAAACTACTCATGGTCCCTACATCCCCAAGTTGTGCGTGTTGAGCTACTCATGGCTAAGACAAAATGAACAATAATGCAAATAGAAGACATATTTGAGAGTTTACCCAAAACAATGAAGAACATAAACACCTCAAGTTGCAAACCACAAAGCTTGGATTAATAGAGAATGAGTACAATGTGAGTTTTGCAATCCCCAAAAGTGGGTCTTCAAATTAAAAGTGAGAATCTACATTAAACCCTAGAAAAATCCTTAGAATATTCAAATTGTTCTCTATAATATTCACTGTATCATCTTTTTTCTAAAATCCTATCATTAAGTATTTATACTATTTATAATTTAACCCTACAAATTAAATAGAAAGGCAGCTGGCAGCAGGTACATCACACAGGTACAACTCGTAGGGTGACCTACGAGTCGTAATCGAGGTATCATCATTGGCACATTACATTTTGAACTTGACTGTTATGATCCATTGGCATGATTTGGTGCTTGGGCTACGACTTGTATGCTCTTCTCGTAGTCTAGGCCATCTATTCTTGGTCCAAACTTTTAGCTCCTTGTTTCCTGTTATGAACCCACATGTACGAGTCGTAGTGAGAACTACGAATCATAGAGTGGCCTCGTAGTATTGCCCTCCATTGAGAATATTCTTGATTTTTCTCAGTGTTTCATGCTACGAGAGCATACTACGACTCATATCTTGGGCTACGACTCGTAGGATGGCTTGTATGTCCAACACTTCAGCAAAATCTGCAATTTTCTTTCAAAATCATGGCAACCTATATTTTCTATAATAACAACATAAGAACACATAAAAATTATAAAAAGTCGCATTAAGAACTTTCAAAATCCCTTGTTTGAGGCCCCAAATGTATCATATTTTGACAGTACATCAAAAGTGAAGGTGGAACTTCAAAGGACCGATAGTTTTGCATAAGATATTGAGATTCGTACTTGGAAGTGGAAGTATGTGAATATGAATTTTGTGGTGGGTTTGTCCCATACTTGGAAATAATTTGATTCTATTTGGGTTGTTGTTTGTAGGATGACCAAATTGACACTTTTCCTTCCAGTTAAGATAACTTTCAATGCTGATGATTATGCAATGTTGTATTCTGAGAGTTGGTTAGGTTGCATGGTGTGCCTATATCTATTATATTAGATCATGGTACCCAATTCACTTTTCAATTTTTGAAAATTACTTCAAAAGGGGTTTGGCACAAAGATGAAGTTGAGTACCGCTTTTCATCCTCAAATCGATGGACTTGCCAAAAGGATGATTCAAACCTTGGAGGACATGTTGAGGGTTTATTTTGCCCAAGATACTCCTCATTTTTTAATTCTAAAGTGGTCATTATAAGTACATAATACCTAACTGAGGTTAGTATCGATTCCACAAAGAATTTGGTAGACTTAGAAGAATTTGAAGCAATTCGAGTGGATTAACCTACTTATCTCACCAAATGGAGGGGCCGAGGGGGGAGGGTTTGTAAAAAATATGGAAAGGAATCCTAAACTAGGACAAGTGTGAGATCAATATGAAGTATGTCACAACCCAAGTCTAGCACCTAGACGTGACTCGACAAATGGGAACCCGAAGGAGCACAAACAAGCCTTTTAGCATTTCCAATCACACATCCTTGGTAGTGGAAGCAAAGTAAACAATAACAAGAGATATATAAAATGTGAAGTAGGGCTAAGGGAAGTCTTTGAACATAAACCAAGTATAAGAGTCAAGCTCATAGCACAATAACATCATAAAATCCAACATACACCTCTAAACTTGGAATTGAGCGGGGGCCATGACACTTTCCAGGCTCACCCTCACAATGTCAAATGCTCAACATAATGAAGTCTTAGAAATAGTAAGAAAAAGTAGATAGTGTCTCCGAACATGAGGACTCACCAAGCCTATCTTCGAATAATCTCACTGGCCACGTGGAAGATGATCAGGAGGTGCTCCGGTCCCTACATAGTGATATCATGTAGGCACAAAGTATGCATTAGTACATTTGAATGTACTAAGTATGTAGGATGCAATGCAACAAGACATAAGCCAATATAGTCAAAATGCATAATAATAGGCAATAGATAAGCATAATCTCAATATGACATGCATGACCAATGCTTGAAGTAAAACATGTTTATAAAACATTCAACTTGCATATAACATGATACATATGTGGGAAGAGACCTTAATCGATATGAGTAAGAACAAATGAGCTACAACTTGGAATCGCGATGATTACCCCTCATCGGTAAAGAGATGGTCTACTTGACAAGATAAACAATACTTAATCTTACGAGAGCCTGTCCCATTTTGAAAAAGTAACCACCCTTATGGAAACATATCCCATTTCGGGGTGAATTTCGCAATAAGGTGCACTAAATGGATCCACTAGTACAACAAAGGTAAAGCATAATCCTATGTTGGCACATAGTTTAAGGAAAGAAGTATGGACCCTTGAAGATAGTCCATGACATCCAATCTATTGGTGCTAAGCCCAATCCCACGGAATACTTAAAATAATCATAACTTTATTAACTTGTAATAAACATGGAATCATGAGATGAGTAGCTCTTAAACATACTTGACCTCTAATGGTGAGCCTAACCTGAAATATGAGAATAGATTATAATCATACACGAAACCTTTCTTTAACATGATTGGCTCACAAGAGGTAAAATCTTGAAAATAAGGCTTAGCTCGATGCTTGCATAATCATAGGTAATTTTATGAATTCGTAACACACTTGATAGCCCATATTCATCATCAATTCACTTGGCTTGTAAAACATGTAAATAACTTGAGAATTCTTGACTTGACATTTCATTGAACACTTGGTAGGCGCACATGAGTATATGGTCAAATCATGCAAATTACACGGGTATAGATCATGAAATAGTGAAATAAAAGGATCTTAAAGTCATGTAAATCAGCTCACCAACATCATGGTAAAACCCCATCATGGTAACTTGTAAATCATATCAAAACTTCACAAAAGTTCATTGGAGTTCATAACTTGAATATTGTATAATCTCGATAGACAAAGATTAACTCATAGTATAAGCTTAAAATAAATATTCATGCCCAATCAACAATATTTGATAAAATGCCAACATATATCATGCTCATATTTCATAATAATAGTAACCGTAAGTAATACAATTTGAAATCATACAATTTTGATAAAAAGAAAGATTAGGCTCCACGAGTGAAAAAACCCAATAGATGAAACCCACATATCTTAAACTTGTGGTTTTCTTGATGTAAACTTGAAGGAGACGTGAATCTTGAATGAAGTTCTTCAGATCCAGAATTAAGCTTGAGATACTTGAATTTGGATGAGAATTTTTAATAAAATGGTTGAGAGATTTTACAGAGGGTTTTTGAGTGATATGGAGTTGAAAAATGGGCTAATTATGAGATATTTCACGTGCAAATGGGCATGGGGCCATGATCCCCATGTACCTAGGAAAAAATAGAAAATTAAGAAAGTGCTAGCACTAATCCACGATGGGTACGTGTCGCGGAGCCATCACATATCCTTTCAGTTTTTGAAGAATTTCACAAAATTTAATTTTCGCTACAGGTCTTCTAAAATCCAAGTTATACCCACTTCCCACTCAATTCTTCCCTCTGATTATGAATACAAAGTTGGATTTTCGATATCATGTACGGATTTGGAGATATATGGAAATAATGATTATGGGCATTTCTAAAGCACATTTTTAGGGCATTTTAATATCTCCCCCATATGAAAATTCATCCCCAAATATCAAAAGAACGTGTATAAGAGAAGTAATCATGAAGATTTGAGCCCGACATGAATGTAACAAATTCATTTAAACATCATTCTCAAAAATCTCAACATGAATGTCCAATATCACCATAAAATTGTCGACATAAACGTGAATGCATGCAAAATGACATAAGGGCTAAAACTTAAGGCTTGAAATCATATAGGGGACTTAAATTAGTACCTTTGGCTTGAGTGGAGTGGAAGAGATATGAGTATAACTTTCTCATGTCTGCCTCGGCTTCCCAGGTGGCACTTTCAACTTGTTGGTTCCTCCAAAGGACCTTGACGGAAGCTACATCTTTGTTCCTTAACCTCTTCACTCGCGTATCCAAAATTGTCACCGAGACCTCTTAATAAGTCAAATTATCTCCAACAACACCACCAACATCCAAAGGCACTATGGCACTTGGGTCACCCACACACTTTCTCAACATTGACTCATGGAAGACCAGATGAACCATGTCCGTCTCCATAAGCAACTCCAACTCATATGCAACCTTATCCACTCTCCTTAAAACTTTATAAAGACTCACAACTCTTAAGCATAACTTCCCCTTCTTGCCAAACCGAGCCACACCCTTCATAGGTGACACCTTCAAATAGACCCAATCACCAACCTTAAATTCAAGATGTATTCTCCTCACATCAGAAATATGACTTGTGTCTACTTTTGGCTGTTTTCAATCACTCTCTAATCAATCTTACCTTCTACAAGGCTTCCATGACCAAATCCGAACCTAGAAGAGTCATCTCCCTATTCAAACCACCCAACTGGGGATCTACTATGCCTATCATAAATAGCTTCAAAGGGAGCCATACCAATGCTTGAGTGGTAGCTATTGTTGTAAGAAAACTCATTGAGTGAAAGATGTTCATCCCAACGACCCTGAAACTCCAAAACACAAGCTCTAAGCATATCCTCAAGGGTTTGGGTAGTCCTCTTGGCTTGACCATCCATTTGAGGATGAAGAGCCATGCTAAGCTTGACCTTTGTACCAAGACCTCTTTGTAAGGACCTCCAAAAGTGATAAGTGAATTGAGCACCACGATCCAAAATGATAGATAAGGACATCCCATGAAACCTAACCAACTGATGAATGTACAATTTGGCATAATCTTTGGCACCATAAGTAGTTTTGACCAGTAGGAAGAGAGCAGACTTTGTCATTCTATCCACAACAATCCAAATAGAGTCAAAATGTTTCCTAGTCTTAGGCAACCTAACTACAAAATCTATGTTCTTCCCACTTCCAAGTAGAAATTTCTATATCTTAGGCCACCTGAATTTTGATGTTTGGCTTTCACTTGTTGGCAATTGTGACATTTGGATATGCACTTGGCAATGTCTCTCTTCATACCACCCCACCAATACACTTCCCTCAAGTCTCTGTACAACTTTGTTGAATCAGGGTGAATGGAATTGGATGAATTATGGGCCTCCTTCAAGATCAATTCTTTCAAATCATCTACATTTGGCACACACAATCTACCTTGGTACCTAAGGACACCATCTACCTCTTGGGAGAAAACTTCTACCTTACCATCTCTCACCAAGGCCTGCAACTCTAGCAAGGTGGGGTCAAGATCTTGTTTTTCCTTTACCTCCTTAATCAAAGAAGATTTAGAACCGTCAACAACCATAACACCCCCATTACCAACTTCGTAGAACCTAACTCCCAATCTAGCGAACCGGTGAACCTCTCTAGCCACCTCTTTGCCACCATCATCAACATGATCTAGACTACCCATAGACACCTTACTTAGAGCATTGTCCACAATATTAGCTTTGCCGAGGTGATAATGCACACTTATTTAAAGAGTTCTAACCACCTTATTTGTCTCAAGTTAAGATCGTTTTGGGTGAACACATATTGGAGACTCTTGTAGTCGGTAAACAAATCAATATGAACCCCATACACGTAATGATGCCAAGTTTTCAAGGCAAACACCACAACCGCCAATTCAAGATCATGGGTTGGATAAATCTTCTCATGAAGCTTAAGTTGTCTAGAGGCATACATTATCACCTTACCACTTTGCGTCAAAACATACCCCAAACCAATTCATAAGGCATCACAATATACAACAAATCCTTCCAAACCTTTCAGTAGAGATAAGATAGGAGTGGAGACAAGCTTATCCTTCAAAGTTCTGAAACTCTTCTCAAATTCATTGGTCTATATGAATTTTTCCTTGTTTTGGGTTAAATTAGTCATAAAAGAAGAAATAGAAGAGAAGCCATTCACAAACCTCCAGTAAAACACGCAAAACCCAAGAAATTTCTAATGTCTGATAGATTCAAAGGTCTAGGCCAATTTGTAATCACTTTTGTCTTTTTAGGGTCCACCTTAATGCCATCACCCAACACCATATGCCCTAGAAAAGCAACCTCTTTCAACCAAAAATCACATTTCTCATATCTTGTATACAACCTCTCCTCCCTCAAGGTTAGCAACACTACTCTTAAGTGATTCACATGCTCCTCCTAAATATGGGAATAAATCAAGATATCATCGATAAAAATAACCATAAACAAGTCAAGGTAGGGTTTAAAGAACCTATTCATGAGATCCACAAATAGAGTTGGTGCATTAGTCAACTCAAAGGATATAACCACAAGCTCAAAGTGCCCATACCTAGTTCGGAAAGCCGTCTTGGGAGTGTCATACTCCCTCACTTTCACTTAGTGATACCCGGACCGAAGATCAATCTTAGAAAGTGATTAGCCCCTTGAAGTTGATCAGAAAGGTCATCAATCCTTGGTAGATGGTACTTGTACTTTATGGTGACTCTATTAAGTTGTCCGTAATCAATGCACATTCTAAAAGAACCATCCTTTTTCTTCACAAATAACATTGGTGCACCCTAAGGTGACTTCTACGCCTTATAAAACCCTTCTCCAACAAATCCCTCAATTGCTCTTTCAACTCCTTCCACTCTGCCAGGGCCATATGGTAAGGGGGAATAGAAATGGGTTGAGTATCAGCAAGGAGGTCTATACCAAAATCTATTTCCCTTTTTGGAGGAACACCAGAAGTGCATTAGGGAAGACCTCAAGAAACTCATTAACCACCAGAACCGACTCAACAGGAAGGACTTTGGAGTCAACATCCCTAACCCTCACAAGATGATAAAGACTATCCTTAGAAATAGACTTTTGAGCATTAAGACAAGAAATGAATCTACCCTTGACCACCACATCATGACTTTCCCACTCAACGATGGGCTCATTAGGAAATTGGAATTTAACCCTATGGGTTCTACCATCAATAATAGCATAATATGCATGCAACCAATCCATCACAAGAATGACATCAGAATCGACCATGCCTAATTCAACAAAATCATAAGGCAAGAATTTATGTAAAATGAACATGGGACAATTTCTATACACTCTTTTATCAACAATGGACTCACCAATGGGGGTAGATACTTCATAAGGTTAACACAACAATTCGAGACTAACATGAAGCTTTTTGGCAATAAAAGGAGTACTAAAAGAAAGTGTGCACCCCGATCTATCAATGTACACACATCAAAATAAAAAACCTTTAACATACTAATGATGACATTGGGCACCTCATTCACCCCTTGTCTCCCTTGAAGAGCATATAATCTATTTTTGCCTTGGTGCACCCCCTTGTTGGCCTCTTTTTCCCTTTTGGCCCGCATTTGTACTTTGGCCTTATGGACAACCATCTCTACCTTTATTTTGACCATGAGGACATTCAATAACTTTGTGAACCATCTCAACACAACCAAAGCAAGCATGAGAATTCCTCAAACATGGACTACTATGATTCTTTTCACACCTTGGACATCCAGGCTTTATAATTCCTCCATTACCATATTGGAATCTCTTATTATCATTAGCAAATGTCTTATTAGGAGCATTAGAATGCCCTTGGCCTTGGAACTTGTGATCATGAAGAAATCGGCCACCCTAGGATCCTTGGAAACCACCTTCAAGATGAGTCCTCTTGGACTCACCACTTCTTCTTTTTCTAAGCTTTTCCCCATCTAGTTGTTCGACATAAGTCATGAGGAGGGACAAATCCATATCATTTACTAGCATGGTGGTATGACACTCCTCATAACCAAGTCAGAGACTCCCGACACAAACTTGTTCATCCTTTATCTAGGCTCGACAACTAATTGTGGAGCATACTTGGAGAGTTAGTTGAACTTGAGGGCATACTCCCTCACACTCATGGAACCTTGCCTAAGGTTCATGAACTCCATCATCTTAGCCTCCCTTATCTCGATAGGAAAGAATCGATCGATAATTGCAACTTTGAACTCTTCCTAAGAGATAGCATCATCATTTCCCTTCTCCAACTTCCATTGTGTAAACCAAATTTGAGCCACCCCTTTGAGTGGGTTGGCCGCCAACTTTGCCTTTTCCATCGAAGTAATCCCCATGATTGATAGCACCTTGTACACCTCATCTATGAACTCTTGGGGACATCATCCTTTTTGAATCCATGGAACTCCGGTGGGTTCATTCCAGTGAAATCCCTCACCCTAAAAGCCAAAGTGGGAGCATGATGGGCTTGGGCCCCTTGGTTGAGTTGGTTGGTCATGGCATGAGCCAACATTGCAATAGTATATCGGAGCTCTTCTTGGCCTACCCAACTACCTTGAGGAGCTTGAGGCGTGGGAGGGGCCAATTACTCCTTGGGGTTACGGGCTCTCCTTAGTCTCCATCATGGAATCGGCATGACCTTGAATAGAAAAGATTATTCTTTAGGAGAAAAAGCCTTACACTTGCATCGAAAGCACGATATATACCATGAATAAGTGAAACATTTCCTAAAATGCCTCATAGCCTCCCATTCATAGTTGTGGCGCATTTCACAACCATGAATAAGACTCTAATCAACACGGTGTGTTGGATTCTAAGGACTAGTAACAACTTAGTTCTCTGACGCCAAGTTTGTCACAGCCCAAGCCTAGGGAATAGACGTGACACGGGAAATGGAAACCCGAAGGGGCCCAAAAAAGCCTCTCAACATATCAGTCACCCATCCTTGGTTGCGGAAGCAAAGTACAATAACAACAGATATATAAAATGGGATATGGGGTTAAGGAAAGTCTTTCAATATAAATCAAGCATAAGAGACAAGCTTATAATATAATAACATCATAATATCCAACATACACTTCTAACTTGGAATGGAGCAAGGGCCAAGACAGTTTTCGAACTCACCATCAAAATAGAAAATGTTCAACATAACGAAGTCTTAGAAATAGCAAGAGAAATTATATAGTGTCCCCAAACGTGAGGACTCACCAAGCTTATCTTCGATTAATCTCACTAGCCACGTGGAGGATGATCAAGAGGAGTTCCAGTCCCTACATGGTGATATTATGTAGGCATAAAGTATGCATTAGTACATTTAAATGTACTAAGTATGTAGGATTCCATGCAACAAGACATAAGCCGATATAGTCAAAATGTATAGTAACAAGCAATAGATAAGCATAATCTCAATATGGCATGCACGATCAATGTTTAAAGCAAAACATATTTATAAATTATTCAACTTCCATAGAACATGATACATATATATGGGAAGAGACCTTTACCTCCAACAATAAGACCAAACAAGCTACAACTTGGAATCCCGATGATTACCCTCATTAGTAAAGTGGTGGTTTACTTGCCAAGATAAACCATACTTCACCTTATGGGAGCCTGTCTTATTTTAGAGAAGTAACCCCCCTTATGGGAACCTGTTCCATTTCAGGTGGATTCTATGATAAAGTGCACTAAATGGATCCATTAGTATATCAAGGGTAAATTATAATCCTATGTTGGCACATAGTTGGAGGAAAGGAGTAGGGGTTCTTAAAGATAGTCCACGCTAACATACAATCCATCGGTACTTAGCCTAATCCCACATAACACGTGAAATAATCATAACTTTAATAACATGTAATAAATGTGGAATCATAAGATGAATAGCTCTTAAACATACTTGACCTCTAATGGCGAGCCTAACTTGGAACATCAGAATAGATCATAATCATATATGAATCCTTACTTTAATATGAATGACTCACAAGAGGTAAAATTTTGAAAGTAGGAATTTACTTGATACTTGCATAATCATAGATCTTTTCATAAATTCATAACACAATTGATAGCCCATATTCATCATGAAGTCACTTGACTCGCAAAACATGTAAATAACTTGAGAGTTGTTAACTTGACATTTCATCGAATACCTGGCAGGCACACATGAGTACATGTTCAAATCTTTCAAAATGCAAGAGTATGGATTATGAAATAGTGAAATCAATGCATCTTAAAGTCAAATAAGCCCACTAACATCATGGTAAATGAAATGTCAAAAAATGTGCTCCGAAAATGCCCATAATCGTAATTTCCATATATTTCAAAATCCATGTGTGATATCAAAAATCTAATTTCATATTCTTGATCAGCGGGCAAAATTTAGTGGGTAATGGATAGAATCCAGATTTTAAAAGACTCATAGATAAAAATACTTTTCAATAATTTTTTAAAAACCAGTAGGGGCGGCGATGGCTCCGTGGCGCAGACCCATTATGGAGCAGTGTTATCACTTCCTTAATTTTCTGTTTCAGCCTAAGGGCATTAGGATCATGGACCCATGCCTATTTACACGTGAAATATCCCATACTTAGCTATTTTTCAACTCCATATCACTCAAAAACCCCTCTCTAAAACCTCTCAAATATTTTATTAAAAATTATCATCCAAATTCAAGTGTCTCAAACTTAATTCTGGATATCAAGAACTCCATTCAAGCTTCAAGTATACTTATAGTTTATATCAAGAAAACCCAAGTTTAAGGTATGTGGGTTTCATCCATGGAGCCCAATTTTTTTTTCTTTTATGAAAATTGCATGAATTCAAGTTGTATTACTTATGAATATCTATTATTATGAAATACTAGCATTACATATGTTAGGATTGTATCAAATATTGTTGATTAGGCATGAATATTTATTTTAAGCTTATACTATGAGTTAATCTTTGTCTATTGAGACTATACATTATTCAAGTTATGAACTCCAATGAACTTTTGTGAGGTTTTGATATGATTTACAAGTTACCATGATGGGATTTTACAATGATGTTGGTGGGCTGATTTACATGACTTTAAGATCCTTTTATTTCACTATTTCATGACCTATACCCATGTAATTTGCATGATTTGACCATATACTCATGTGCGCCCACCAAGTGTTCAATGAAATGTCAAGTCAAAAATTCTCAAGTTATTTACATGTTTTACAAGTCAAGCGACTTCATGATGGATATGGGCTATCAAGTGTGTTATGAATTCATAAAATTATCTATTATTATGCAAGTATCAAGCTAATCCCTTTTTTCAAGATTTTATCTTTTGTGAGGCATTCATGTTAAAGCAATGGTCCATGTAAGATTATGATCCATTCTCATGTTTCAAGTTAGACTCATCATTAGAAGTCAAGTATGTTTAAGAGCTACTCGTGTCATGATTCCATGTTTATTACAAGTTATAAAAGTTATGATTTTTTTATGTACTCCTTGGGATTAGGCTTAGCACCGATAGATTGGATGTCAGCGTGGCTATCTTCAAGGGTCCATACTCCTCTCCTCAAACTATGTACCAATATAGGATTATACTTTACTGGTGCTATACTAGTGGATCCATTTAGTGCACTTTATCATGAAATCTGCTGGGATAGGTTCCCGTAAGGGGGTTACTTCTCTGAAATTGGATAGGCTCTCGCAAGGTGAAGTATGGTTTACCTTGATAAGTAGACCACATCTTTATCGATGAGGAGTAATCATCGGGATTCCAAGTTATAGCTTGCTTGGTCTTACTCATGTTGGTTAAGAATTGTTCCCAGATATATATCATGTTCTATGAAGGTTGAATGATTTATAAACATGCTTTACTTCAAGCATTGGTCATGCATGCCATATTGAGATTATCCTTGTCTATTGACTATTACTACACATTTTGACTATATTGGCTTATGTCTTGTTGCATTGCATCCTACAGACTTAGTACATTCAAATGTACTGATACATACTTTATGCCTACATGATATAACCATATAGGGACCAGAGCTCCTCTTGATCATCCTCCATGTGTCTTGTGAGATTAGTCAAAAATAAGTTTGGTGAGTCCTCAAGTTTGGAGACACTATCTACTTTCTCTTGCTATTTCTAAGACTTCCTATGTTGAATGTTTGACATTATGATGGGTGACCCAGGAAAGTGTCTTGGCCCTCGCTCCATTCCACTTTAAGAGGTGTATGTTGGATATTATGATGTTATTGTGCTATGACCTTGATTTTTATGCATAGTTTATATTCAAAAACGACTTTCCTTAGGCCCACTTCCAATTTTACATATCTCTTATTATTGTTTATTTTGCATCCGCGACGAAGGATGTGTGATTGATATGCTAAGACACTTCTTTGGGTCTCTTTGAGTTCCCATTCGCCATATCACGTCTAAGCCCTAGGCTTGGGTTGTGACAAAGTTGGTATCAGAGCTCTAGGTTGTTAATGGTCGGAATCCAATACACCGCATCGATAAGAGTCTTATTCATTGTTGTGAAGCTCGCAACAACTATGAATGGGAGACTATGAGGCGTTTTAGGAAATGTTTCACTTCTTCATGGTCTATATCATGCTTTAGATGCAAGTGTAAGGCATTTTCCCCTGACGAATGCTCTTTGCTATTCTAAATCATGCTGATTCCACGAGGGAGACTAAGGGGAGTCCTTATCCCCGAGGAGCAACTGGCCCCTCCCACTCCTAAGCTCCTCAAGGTGGAGGGTGTCATGACTCAAGCCTAGGGCCTAGACATGACATTGTGCATGGGGAACCCAAAGGAACTCCAAGCAAGCTTCTTAACATATCATACACATCCTTGGTTGTGCAAGCAAGACAACAATCATAAAGAGATAGTATATAGGGATAATTTGGGCTAAGGGAAAACGTTCATATCATAAACAACGAGAGTCAAGAGAGAGTCAAAGCTCATAGCATACTATATATCATGTCCAACAACACCTTTATCACATAGATAAGAGAGGGAGCCAAGACAAGAAACCGGCTCACCCTCATAGTCAATACATAAATAAAAGGAAGGTCGTCTTAGTACATAGCATGAGATCATAAACATCATCCTCGGAGTGGAGGACTCACCAACTTATTTGAGAGACAATAGTACTAGCCACATGGAGGAGGATGCTCGAGTGGGGCTCCATTTCCTACATGGTGACATCATGTAGGTATAGAGTATATATTAATACATTTGAATACACTAAGTATGTAGGACGCAACACAACAATAGATAAGTAACATAATCACAATGCATAAGCATAGGTAATAAGTAACATATAACAATATAACATGCATGGAAGATGCTCATGCTTATATGGCACATAATACAAGTGTAAGAAGTGACTATTATAGTGCAATCCAAGGCCTATCACCTCCTTGGAGAGGCGCATGAGGTACAAACCCCTTCATGATGTTGATGGAGTATGAACCCCCCAACAAGGTTGATGGGTACAAACCCCCAACAAGGATTATGGGCACAAACCCCCAGTAAGATTGCACGGGCCTGCCACCTCGCGAGTGAGGCGATCAAGGTACAAACCCCTCAACAAGGTTATTCGGGCCTACAACCTCCGGAGTGAGACTTGGTCATCCACAACACTATAGAGATAATATCATGTACATATATATATTCCTCCCATCCTCACATAGTCATCTTAGCCATATATTTCTCTAATTACCATATAATCATCACATATATACATTTCTTTCATCATCATATAGTCATTCAACTCATATGATATGCATTGGACCTTCAATTCCTCAAGAAATCATAATCGGAACATTTTATCAAACACTTGGCGGGTGTGTAGTGCTAGTGTAAAACCATGCAATTTAGAGATGAAATAATACAAGGAAATCAAAACTAAAACCATCAATCAATACTTAGTAATACCCTCTAGCAATATACATGAAATTCCTTCATCAAATCTCACATTAGATTATAGATTCATACCTTAAAACATGGTAAAACAGTCACAATTTCATAAACCCCAACATAGAGTGCATTGAATTTCATAACAAGTAAGACCCATGAGTAAATCAACTTTAAATCATGAAATTTTAGGTAAAAGGAATCTTAGGCATGATGGTGAAAGAAACCCATGAAAGAAACCAACATACTATTAGCTTTGGAGAATAACTTGATGAAGATTGGAGATGGAGAATTGAAGCTTGGTTGAATTTTTTAAGATCCGGAGAGGGTTTTGGCACTTGTATATTGAGAGAAATATAAGACTAAGTGTTTTAGTGAGTATTGAGGTGTGTCTTGTACGATATGAAGGCAAAATATGGCTAAGTAGGTATTTTTCTCATGTGTGAAGGCTTAGGCCCAAGACTCAAAAGCCTTGGACCAGACTTAAAAAACTAAACAGAAATACACCAAGGCACGTCGTGCCACAAATGCACACAAACACTGGAAATTTGATTTTTGGAAAAATTGAAATTGGGATTTGTTAGCTCTAAAATCAAGCTTAGAACCATTCCCCACTCAATTTGACCCCATTAAAAAAGAATATGAAGTCGAATTTTAGATATCACACACAGATTTTGAGGCATATGGGAATTATGATTCTAAGCACTTCCGAGGCACATTTTCGAGCACTTTTTTGGGGACATTTCAATATCTCCCCCTTGGGAACATTCATCCTCGAATGTCGAAGAAACTTATATAAGAGGAGTAATTATGAAGAAATTATCCCCAACAAGAATGCAACAATGCACTTAAACACCATTTCAAAAATCTCAAAATGAGTGTTAAAATCACCATGAACTTTTTCATTATAAACATGAATGCATGCAATGGCATAGGGGATGAAAACATAAGAATTTGAATCATAAATGGACTTGATAGGTTATCATAATCTTGAATAGAATGAATGAGGGAATACAAATATTTCTCCTCCATGTGCACTCCGGCTCCCCGATAGATACTATCGACTTGACGATTCTCCTAATGGTCCTTGACAAGCACTACACTCTCACAAATCAACCTTTACTCATATCCACCCATCTTCTCCATCAGAACTCTTCATATGTGAACTCTCTCCTCATAACGTCCACAACCTCAAAAAGTCCTATAACTCTTGAATCATCAACATACCTCCTTAATCCTAGAACCATGAAAAAATCGAATGAACCATACCCTTATCCAAAGGAACTTCCCATTTGTATGCAACCTCACTAATCTTCCTCAGCACCCTATGAAGGCTCACAAACCATTAACTCAATTCCCTCTCTACTGGGGCAAACCACACCTTTTATGAGTGAAACCCTCAAATAGGCCCAATCACTAATTTTGAATTCAAGATTCCTTCTCCTCACATTGGTATAGGACTTTTGACTACCTTGGGATGTGTTCAACCTTTCTCTAATCATCCTAACTTCTCTTAAGCCTCCATAACCAGATTTTGTCCTAACAAAGCCACCTCCAACCTCAAACCACCCAACTAGTAATTTACAATGCCGACCATAGAGATATTGTTATAGGCTAACTTAATCAATGGAAAATGATCATCCCAAGTATCATTAAGCTCCAACACACAAGCCCTAAGCATATACTCAAGTGTTTGGATAGTTACTTTGGCCTTCCGTTAGAGGGTGGAAGGCCGTATTAAGTTTAACTCTTATACAAGGCCCCTTTGAAATGACCTCCAAAAAGTGAAGTAAATTGAGCACCACGATCCGTTGTAATAGACAAAGGCACTCCATGCAAACTCACCAACTCATGAATGTACAACCTAGCATAATCTTCAGCCCCATATTTGGTCTTAACCAGTAGAAAATGAGCTAATTTCATCATCCTATCAACCACAACACAAATGGAATCAAAACACTTTCTAGTCTTGGGCAACCAAATCACAAAATCCATATTAATCGCATCCTACTTCCAAGTAGGAATCTCTATCTCTTGGGTTAGGCCATCTGGCCATTGATGTTCGTCTTTAACTTGTTGACAACTATGACAACTGGAAACCAATTTGGCAATGACTCTCTTCATGCCTCCCCACAAAGCCACCAACACAAGGTACACACAACCTAGCTTGATGTCTAAGTGAACCATCTCCCCTTTGGGAGAAAACCTCCACCTTGCCCCCCTTCAGTAAGGCCTTCAATTCTAACAAGGAGGGATCAAGACCTTGCTTTACTATCACCTCATCAACCAAGGAAGACTTAAAACTATTAACAACAACAACACTACCATTATCAACCTTTCCAACCTAACACCCAATCTAGAAAACCGATGCACCTCCCTAGCCAACTCTTTATCACCACCATCAACATGAGCTAGGCTACCCACAGACACCTTACTCAGAGCATCTGCAACCACATTAGCGTTACCAGGGTGATAATCCACACTATATCATAATACTTAAGAAGTTCTAACCACCTCCTTGTCACAAGCTAAAATCCTTTGAGTGAAAGCATATTGGAGACTCTAGTGAACAGTAAACACATCAACGTGCACCCTATACAACAAATGACACCAAAATTTCGAAGCAAAAATCACGACGGCCAACTCAAGGTCATAGATAGGATAATTCTCCTCATGCATCTCAAATTATCTAAAAGTGTAGGCTCCCACCTAACCATCTTGCATAAATACACAACCCAAACCAATCCGGAAGACATAAGAACACAACAACCCTTCCAACCCATCCGATAAAGAAAAGATAGAAGCGGAGATAACCTTATTCTCCAAGGCTTGGAAACTCTTTTCACACTCATCGGTCACACAAACTTAGCATTCTTTTGGGTCAACTTTGTAACACCCCACACCTTACAATATTGGAACATTTCAAATGAAACATGACATGATTTGGACCAATTGAAGATAAATTTTAAAAGTTCTTGAATCTTGTGTTAATGGGCTATATGCGCGTCTAACGCTTAAGGGGATCGAGGGTATACATGTTTTGTGGTGAATTAAGGAAATTATGACCTTAAATAAAGTAAAATAATTGAGGTGATTATAGGAATTAGAAGCTAGCTGGTAAGTCACCTACTTTCTTAGCTCAAAATCGCGAACTAAACGGAGACGAGGCTCGACGTCGAAATTGTCCAAGTTCGATCATGAATAAAGTCCGTGTTAACGGCGTAACTTTGGCCCATGTTTTAGCATCATAAATGGACTATATGTCAATCCCAAGAGACGTGTTAAAAAGGGCCCAAAGACAATACAAAACACTTGGCAAAGTGGGCCCAAACCTAAGTAAGTGAAAGCTTAAACTTTGGCAGCCCAAGTCCATCAAGTTGGCGCTCCAAAAAGGCCCAACTTTGAGGGTCATGATGGTCAGTAAGCTTCTTGATTATGTGTGTTATATGTTGGTCAATACTTCAAGAGAGAGTAGGCATAATATCCCTATATAAAGGGCTCCAAAGCTGCTCCACAAGTTATAGTTCACTTGAACACAAAAAAAATCAGATTGCTCTCTCTACTTTCTCTCAACTTTTCTCAACTTTGTGAAGCAGACAAATGACTTCTTTAGGGTTCTTAAGGAGACTCTACACCTTGAAGGTAAAGTAAAGTAATTATAGTTGTGTTTTTAGTATAGTTATATCATGAAAAACACGAAATAGATGCTAGCTACGCTGCTGAAATATGTTGGACAGATTTTGTGCAGAAAGTTGCTGCACCTTTTGCTTTTGGTTTGGTGATTTTCCTACTGTTTTTAAGTTATATTATGAATAGAACTTGGCATTGTTAACATGAGTTGAGTTATAAACATCAAACTAAGGTTGTTGCCCCGATTTTGGTTTCATTTAACAAGCGCCTTTTATCGAGTTATCTTAAGCGTCATGTTGATTGGAACTTGCGGGCTGTTGTGTGTAAAGCTATTACCTCAAGTCCTTCATGACTTCTTAAGTACTGTTATAGGAATGTTTGAGGTCTGTTTATATGTGTAAATGTTGCTGGAACAGTTTGGTTAAAGTTGGAATAGGTTTGGAATTGTTAAGGTCGAAAGGTAGCGGAAGAAGGTAACGTTATGCTGTCCATTTTTAGATTGTGTGGAATTGCGATGTGTTGTGCTTTGTGTGCTGTTGTAAGGCTTTTATGAACTTAAAATAGGCTGTACATGATTTTTACATGCTAATGTATATGAGAAAATACGATTAAGGAGCGGAAAGGTTGAAGGAACACGCTCGGGTTTATAAACACCCGCTTGCTGCCCATGTATTGTTTTCTCATGTAATTGGGATGCCAAGGTTTATTTATTGGCAATTAATGCTAGTTTTATTACCTACTATGTTGTAGATAAGTATTTGGAGGAAGAGAAGTTATCTCGAGGTAGTAATGAGGTCATACAATGAGGTATGTAAGGTTATTAGATTTTGTATCATTTGGCATGAAACATAGATCTTTCCTTGGCACATAAAGGCACTTACCAACTCCGACACAACTATTAACTATGTCTATACTCTTGTACATGTTTATATTCTCCCCTACACAGTCATCTTCATATCTCAATACATACATGAATACCATGATACATGAGTTCTTGTTGCCAAATAACGTTCACGAGTTGTTCCATTTCATATGCATTTCATTGTTTATCCAACATACTCTTTTTTTTCCATATTGTCTTGTATAGTCATCTACATGTCACATGATACATATACAGTCCTATGGCTCCAATATTATGGCCACCAAAAGAATTATCTCAAAGGTAATTGAAAGATAAAGTATACAGTTTTGATACGTGGTAGCCCTAGGGGGTTCAATGAGAACCTAGCATAGGGACGATCCCGATACAGTTTACGGGTGGTAGCCCGAGGGGGTTCATAAAGAACCTAGCATAGGGATGATCCTGATACAGTTTTACCATTGATCAGTTGGTCATTTGTTTATAGCTGTGCACAGATTTTACAGTACAGATTTTACAGTAAAGGTGAAGTGATATAAAGGACATAAAGTACATGATTCCACAGTATAACTAAGGGTGGTCCCTGATCTTCTACAGATACATGGTTTTATTTGAGTTGTTACTTTATATACAGTATATCCTGCCTTACATACTCAGTACATTATCCCGTACTGACGTCCCTTACGGGGGACCTGCATTTCATGCTGCAGGTATAGGTACTAGTAGATCTCCCCAGTACAAGTACAGGATATTCAGTTGTTTCATCAAGCTCCAGGTTGCTTCGGGGCTTGTACATGTCTAGAGTTTACATGTTTTTATTGCATAATTAGTTGAGGTGGGGCCTGTCCTGGCCCTTATTAGATGTTTTTCTCTATTTAGAGGCTTTGTAGACTATGTAAAGCACAGTGTCATGTCTCGTACTTTAGACACCGTGGCCCCAACGGCCTAGTCATATGCATTTTCCTTTGGCTTATTATCACTATTTATCTTTTTAAAGGCATGTCAAACGTAGAAACCCCTTTTAATATGTATAGTAAGCGCACAGTTACAGGTTGGTTCTCCCAAACCTTATCGGCAACGGGTGCCAGTCTGCCCTACGGTACTTTGGGGTGTGACAAACTTAGTGATGGGAGAAGCACTAATAGAGAACTCATTCACAAACCTTTGATAGTAACCCGCTACGCCCAAGAGGCTCCTAATATCCGATGGGGTCAATAGTCTAGGCCTGTTTTTAACAACATATGTCTACTTAGTATCTATCTTAATACCATCCTCTGATACCACAAGACCTAGGGAGGTCATTTGCTTAACCATAATTCGCACTTCACTTACTAAGTACACAACTCCTTTTACCCCAAGATTTGCAACACTAACCCCAAATGGTTCACAAGCTCTAAATAAATCAACACTTCATCACTAGAGACCACCACAAATATAACAAGGTATGGACTAAAGACCCCCCATTCATGAGACCCATAGATATACCTGGGGCATAAGTCAAACCAAAAGGGAACTACCCCAAATTCAAAGTATCGGGAAGTATTTCACTAACTCATTAATCATTAGAATCACCTCAATAGAAATAACTTAGGTTCAACACCCCTAAACCATACAAGATGTCAAATTCAACCTTCAAATATCAATTGTACCTTAAGACAAGAAACAAACTTACCCCTTTGCAACCACATTAAAAGTCCCTATTCAAGGATGGGTTTAATAGGGAATCAGAATCTAACTCTACAGGCCCTACAATCAAGGGGGACACAGCATGCATGCAAATAATCCACCCCAAGCATAACACCAAGGTCCACCGCAAGAAATCCAACAAGTCAAGGCAAGACCTAATGCAATATGAACATGGAACAACACCTATGAACTTTCAAACAACAATAGGCTCACCAATGAGATGGACACCAAACTGAGTTCAAGACACACATGAAACCCAGTAGAAACCAAACGAATAATGAAAAAATAGTGGCACACCAGCACCATCAATGTATGCATATCAAAGCCCAAGAAAGTTTCAACATATCGGTAGCAACATCGGGCACCACATCCCATTCTTGAGCCACTTGATCAACATGACCACCTTGATTTAGGGGTCGACCACCTTTACACCTCCTTTGAGCACATGGATAATCAACTAGCTTGTGACCCACTTCACTACATTCAAAACAAGCACTAGAATGCCTCCGACATGGGCCATCATGGTTCTTCTTACATGTAGGGCACTTGGGATTAGTCATCCCATCATCAACTCCTTTACCCATATTACATTTTTGAGGGCAACCTATTATCTTGTGACCCTCCTCTCCACAACCATAACAAGCACTGGTACCCATCAAGCGTGGGCCATCATGGTCTCTACCACATCTTGGGCACATAGCATAAGGCACCACACCACCACTATCTGTACATTTGGGACTTTGGAACTTTCTTTTACCATGGGCCCTCTTGGCCTCCTTACCTCTCCTCTTACCATTTTAAAGTCTCGAGAGCACTTACTTGTTCATTGAGATGAGTTGCCAATTTTTACGCCGCTTTGGCCAAAAGTCGTAGAGCATTACGAACCTCCACATTCATCATATCACCATCCTAAGTAGCATGAGACATATCCTGTAATGTAAAGGTTAGGGATTAGCAATAAGTCCTAAGTAACCTAACCCTATTGAATGACATAGATCATGAAGAAATGAAAAGCTTCTTAGAATGCCTCATAGCTTCCTATTCATAGTTGTGGTGCTCTTGACAACCATGAATAGGACTTTAATCGAAGCAGTTAGACGCTGAGGACATAACAACTAGTGCTCTGATATCAAGTTTTTCATGACCCAAGCCTAGGGCTTAGACGTGACACGATGGATGGGGAAGCTGAAGGGACTCGAAGCAAGCCTCTTAACATATCATTACACAACCTTGGTCACGAAAGAAGAAAACAATCATCAAGAGATAGTAAATAGGGAGAATATGGGCTAAGGGACAACTTTCATATCATAAACAACAAGAGTCAAGAGAGAGTCAAAGCTCATAGCATACTACATATCATATCCAACAACACCTCTACTACATAGATAAGAGCGGGAGCCAATACAAGCAACTGACTCACCCTCATAGTCAATACATAAATAAAAGGAAGGTAGTCTTAGGACATAGCTTGAGATCATAAACATCATCCCCGGAATGGAGGGCTCACCAACTAATTTGAGAGACAATCGTACTAGCCACGTGGAGGATGATTCTCGAGTGGGGCTTCGATTCCTACATGGTGACATCATGTAGGCATAGAGTATACATTAATACTTTTGAATGTACTAAGTATGTAGGACGCAAAGAAACAAGAGATAAGTAACTTAATCGAAATCCATGAGCATAGGCAATGAGTAGCATACAACAATATGACATGCATGGAAGATGCTTGTAGTAAATCATGCTTATATGGAACATAATACAAGTGTAAGGAGTGGACATTTGTAACACCCCACATCTTACCATACTAATACTATACAAATGAAACATGACATTGTTTGGTTGAACTAGCGCTAATTTTTAAAAGTGTTTGAATCTCGTGTTAATGGGCTATATGTGCATCTAACGCTTAAGAGGGTCCAGTGTATACATGTTTTGTGTCGAAGTGAGGACATTATGGCCTTAAAATGAAGTGAGAGAATTGAGGTGCTTTTAGGACATAGGAAGCAAGTAGGTGAGTCAGCTACTTGCTTAGCTTAAATTGCTAACTAAATGGAGACGAGACCCGGCGTCGAAATTTTCAAAGTCCGAGGATGAATAAAATTTGTGTTAAGGGTGTAAATTTGGGCCATTATATTTATAGCCCAAGGATGATAGTAAGAAAGGCCCAAAGACATCATAATGTCTTGGATACTTTGGGCGCAAAACCAAGTAAGAAAAGTTGGCAAAATAGGGAGCCCAAGTCTATCAACTTGGAGACTCATTTTGGCCCAAGTTTAATGGAAAAGCTACTGGATAAGCAACTTATTAATGTGTGGTGTAATATGGTCAAAAGACCAATAGAAGTTCGGCCAAAGTAGTAGCATAAAGAGGGGTCATAAGAAACAAATATCCATTCACTTTTAACTTGGAAATTTTCTGCTTTCTCCCAACTTTATTGTTCTTCTTTCTTCACCTTGCAAAGCAGCTAAATAACTCTCCCAGGGTTCTTGGAAAAGACTTACACCTTGAAGAAAGTGGTAAGTAAGTTTACACATGTGTTTACTATATTTTCTTATGAAAAACAAGAAGTATATGTTAGTATGTTGGTGCTAGGATTTCTAGACAGATTGTATACTAGGGATTCTTGTGTACTTTTCTTGTTAATTAAGAGGTCTTTCTCTTGTTGGATGGATTTATTATGTATTACTAATTAATTATGCAACAAAGATTGGTTTTACAATAGTGTAAAAAGGCTCATTAACTACTTTTACAGTCCACAAAAATGAGTCGCTATATGATATCACAATTATGTGCGTCGTATGAACTTGTGCACTGTTGGAGAGCAAGATATTGCTTCATGTCCTTAATAACTGATTTGTGGCTGTTCGAAAACTGGTTCATAGCTGTTGGTATGTATAAATGTTGCTGGAACAATTAGGTTAAGGTTGGAACCGATTTGGAATTGTTAAGGTCGAAAGGTAGCAAG
>JAABOM020096221.1:0-70098 GCA_011800125.2 Solanum clarkiae
GCTTGGAGATGATGTCAAACTTATGCCTGAGCTGTCCCAACAAATTTGAACTGACAAAGTGGTTGGGGGAGCCAAAAATGCCAGATATATGGAATGGGCTCTAGAAATGACATACGACGAGTCCAATCAGGTTGAGAAGACATTGGATCATCGAGACAGGTCGAGGCCCTTGACTAGGTTCAGTTGGCTGCGATGTCTCAGAAAATACCAGAACTTGCAAATGCATTCACAACCTCTGAGGCAAGGAGGGTTAAGCAACAAAAAGAAATAGTACAAATCAAAGGACAAGTGTTCAACCTCGCCCGTAGGCCTGTACCACATCCTTCCAGTCGCAAATATGATAGTGAAGATGATGAGTTTATTGAGAATAGTCTCTAGGTTCCTTTTAATTATGTTTTGGACAATTTAGTTATGTTTGGACACTGTAGTTATATTTTGTACAATTTAATGAACTTTGTGTTAGTTTAAAACGTTATAATTGTTAGATTTTATTCATTTTTAATGTTTGATTTTGATTGGTGTGATGTATTTTGTTGTTGAACTTGTTGCTGCTGCTTTTGGGTTGCTTATTTTGAGTAAAATTGAATGGTTTTGTAAATTGCAAGTGGGCAGCAGAAACTGCAGATTTCTGCTGTAAAAAAATGCAGAAAAAGTGACGAACTGTGTCCCTAAGTCTGTCGCTTTTTGGAACTTTTTAAATTTTTTTCAAAAAAGCAACGGACAAGACCCATAAGTCCGTTGCTTTTTACAATTTATATATAATTTATTTTTACATATTGCGATAGATAGGGACCCCAAGTCCATCGCTTCATTAAATTTTTTTAAAAATAATTTTTTAAACTTGCGACGGATAGGGATCCCAAGTCCGTCGCTTCTTTAATTTTTTATTCAAATAATTTTTTAAATATATTTTTTTAAAAAGTTATTCAAAAAGCGACGAAAACATAAAGCATCATAGTCCGTCACTTGTCAAAAACCATCGACCAAAAAAATGACAGATTGGACTGCGTCTCTTTTCCATTGATTTTCACGAAAAAAGCGATGCGGTCCGTCGCTTTTTAGGCAATTTTTAGTAGTGACGGTGGTTGAGGCATGTTACCCCCTCAACAAGGTGATTGGGCATATACCCCCCAACAAGGTGGTTGAAGCACGTCACCCCCTCAACAAGGTGATTGGGCATGTCATCCCTTCAGTAAGGTGATTGGACATGTCACCCCCAACAAGGTGTGGTCTACTTGCAACACTATAGATACTTTTCATGAATTCAATGCGTACATGCATACCTTAATCATCATATAGTCATTTGACTTATAAACCATATAATAGATCACCAATATCTTGAGAATCCTTGTTAAAAAAATTTATCAATCACTTGGTGGGTTCATAATATTAATTCAAAATCATGCAATTCAAGAGTGAAATAATATGAGAAAATTCAATGTTAATAAACCCACCAACACATAGTAAAACACTCATGTAGAATACGTTGAAAACCATCATCAAATCTCATAATAGATCATACTTTTATAACTCAAAACATTCATAATCTAAATAGACAAACCAATTCATTGTATAAGCTTGGAATAGATAAACATGCATAATCAATCAATATTTTATAAAATCCCAACAAAATTTATAATCAAAATCCATAATAAGAGATACCTATAGATGATACAACTTGAAAACATGCATTTTTCATAAAAAGGGAGATTGGGCTCCATGGGTGAAAGGACCCAATGGATGAAACCTACATACCTCAAGCTTGGGTTTCCTTGAGTTGAGCTTGAAGAGAACTTGGGGATTAAAGAGAATCCTTGAATTACAAAGTTAGGCTTGAAATCCTTGGAACTTGAATGAGATATTTGGTTAAGTCTTGAAGTGATTTTTGAGAGGGTCTTGAGTGATATAGAGTTGAAAATGGCTAAGTATAGGTGTTTCAGGCATAAGGGGAATGGGGCTATGGCGCCAATGCCTTTGTGCCGAAATGAATAATTGAGGAAAATCTAATACTGGTCCGCGTTTGGTCCACGACGCAGACCCATCGAGTAGGCCCAGTTTGTACTGCTCCGTGTCCCTGGCGCGTCGCATCAAGGGCACAAACAGAGATTGGAGAATGAAAATTAGTGAAAATTATTTTTCGCTACAGGTCCTCTAAAATTGGGGTTATACCCATTACCCACTCAATTTTGTCCCTTAATTGAGAATATAAAGTCGAATTTTCAATATCACGCATAAATTTTGAGATGTATGGAAATTATGATTATGGGCATTTCTAAAGCACATTTTGGGCCGTTTCATTATTTCCCCCTTGGGAACATTCGTCCTCGAATGTCAAAGAAACATACATAAGAGAAGTACTCATGAAGATTTCAGCCCGACATGAATACAACAAATGCACTTAAACATCATTTTCAAAAATTTCAACACGAATGTAAAAATCATGATAAACTTGTCAACATAAACATGAATGCATGCAAAAGGACATAAGGGTTGAGACTTAAGAGTTGAAATTATATAGGGGACTTAAATTAGTACCTTCGGCTTGAGTAGAGTGGAAGAGGTATGGATATCTCTTTCTCATCTCCGCCTCGGCTTCTTATGTGACACTTTATACTTGTTGGTTTCTCCAAAGGACCTTGACGGAAGCTACATCTTTGTTTCTCAACCTCTTCACTTGTCTATCTAAAATCTCCACCAGGACCCTTTCATAAGTCAAATTATCTTCTACAACACCTACAACGTCCAAGAGCACTATAGCACTGGGGTCACCCACACACTTCCTCAACATGGATACATGGAAAATTGGATGAACCATATTCATCTCCATAGGCAACTCCAACTCATATGCAACCTTTCCAACCCTCCTCAAAACTTTATAAGGACCCATAAATCTTGGGCTTAACTTCCCTTTCTTTCCAAATAGAACAACACCCTTCATTGGTGAGACTTTCAAGTAAACCCAATTACCAACCTTAAACTCAAGATCTCTTCTTCTAACATTGGAGTAGGACTTTTGTCTACTTTGGGATATTTTTAATCTTTCCCTCATCAACCTTACCTTATACAAGGCTTACATGACCAAACTCGGATGTAGAAAAGCCATTTCTCCCACTTCAAACTACCCAATCGGGGATCTTCAATGCCTACCAAAAAGAGCTTCAAAGGGAGCCATACCAATGCTTGAGTGATAGCTATTGTTTGTAAGGAAATTCAATGAGTGGAAGATGTTCATACCAAATACCCTTAACCTCCAAAACACAAGCTATAAGAATATCCTCAAGGGTTTAGATAGTCCTCTAGGCATGACCATCCGTTTCAGGATGAAAAGCTGTGCTAAGCTTAACCTTGATACCAAGACCTCTTTGGAAGGACCTCCAGAAGTGAGAAGTGAATTGAGCGCCTTAATCCAAAATGATAGACAAAGGCACCCCATGCAATCTAACCAACTGATGTATATACAACCTAGCATAATCTTCATCACGATAAATGGTTTTAACCGGTAAGAAGTGAGCCGACTTTATCATTCTATCCACAATAACCCAAATAAAGTCAAAATATTTCCTAGTCTTAGGCAACCTAACAACAAAATCCATGTTGACCTCTTCCCACTTCTAAGTAAGAATTTCTATATCTTGGGCTAGATCACCCGACCTTTAATGTTAGGCCTTCACTTGTTGGCAATTTTGGCATCCGGATATGAACTTGGCAATGTCTCTCTTCATACCATCGCACCAATACACTTCCCTCAAGTTTTTATACATCTTTGTAGAATAGGGGTGAATGGAATATGATAAATTATGGGTCTCTTTCATGATGAATTCTCTTAAATCATCCACATTTGTCACACACAATCTACCTTGGTACCTACGGGCACCATCTCCCCCTTGAGACAAAACCTCTTCTTTACCATCTCAACTAAGGCCTTCAACTCTAGCAAGGTAGGGTCAAGATCTCGTTTAGCCTTCACCTCCTTAATCAAAGAAGATTTAGAACCATCAACAACCATTACACCCCCATCTTCATCCAACCTAACCCCCAATCTCGCAAACCGATAAACCTCTCTAGCCACATCTTTGCCACCATCATCATTATGAGCTAAACTATCCATAGACACCCTACTTAGAGCATTGGCCACAACATTCGCTTTGCCGGGGTGATAATGCACACACATATCATAATATTTAAGGAGTTCTAACCACCTTCCTTGTCTCAAGTTAAGATCTTTTTGGGTGAACACATATTGAAGACACTTGTGGTCAGTGAACATATCAATATGAACCCCATATAAGTAGTGATGCCAAATTTTCAAAGCAAATACCACGACCACCAATTCAGGATCATGGGTGGGATAATTCTTCTTACGCACCTTAAGTTTTCTAGAGGCATATTCTATCACCTTACGACTTTACATGAAAAGACACCCTAAACCAATTCCTGAGGCATCACAATATACAACAAATCCTTCTAACCCTTCCGGTAGAGACAAGATAGGAGTGAAGATAAGCTTATCTTTCAAAGTCTAGAAACTCTTTTCATGCTCATTGGTCCACAAAGAATTCACCTTCTTTTGTGTCAATTTAGTCATAGGAGAAACAATAGAAGAGAAACCATTTACAAACCACCAGTAATAACCCGCCAAACCCAAGAAACTTCTAATACCAGATGGAGTCGAAGGTCTAGGCCAATTTCTAATCACTTCCTTTATCTTAGGATCTACTTTAATGCCATAACCCGACATCATATACCATAGAAAAGCAACCTATTTCACTCAAAATTAACATTTCTCATATTTTGCATACAACCTCTCATCCCTCAAGATTTGCAACACCACCCTCAAGTGATCCACATGCTGCTCCTCACTTTGAGAATAAATCAAGATATCATCAATAAAAACCACCACAAACAAGTCAAGGTAGGGATTAAAGACCCTATTCATAAGATCCATAAATATAGTCTTTGCATTAGTCAATCCAAAGGACGTAACCACAAACTCAAAGTGCTCATGCCTAGTCTGAAAAGCCATCTTAGGAATGTCACACTCTCTCACTTTCACTTGGTGATACCCGGACCGAAGATCGATCTTAGAAAAGTGACTAGCCCCTTGAAGTTGATAAAAAAGGTCATCAATCCTTGGTAGAGGGTACTTGGTCTTTATGGTGACCCTATTAAGTTGCTGGTAATCAATGCACATTATAAGAGAACCATCCTTTTTCTTCACAAATAACACTGGTGAACCCCAAGGTGACTTACTAGGCCTTATCAAACCCTTTTTCAGTAAAGCCCTCAATTGCTCTTTTAACTCCTTTAACTTCATCGAGGCCTTACGGTAAAGTGGAATAGAAATGGATTGAGTAACGGGAAAGAGGTCTATACGAAAATCTATTTCCTTTTCGGGAGGAACACCGGGAAGCTCATCGGGAAAGACATTTCGAAACTCATTAACCACTAGAATTAACACAATAGGAAGGACTTTGGATTCAACATCCCTAACCCTCACAAAATGATAGAGACAACCCTTAGAACTCAACTTTTGGGCTTTAAGGCAAGAAATGAATCTACCCTTGACCACCACATCACGACTTTCTCACTCAAGGATGGGCTCATTAGGGAATTGCAATTTCACCCTATGGGTTCTACAATCGATAGAAGCATAATATACATGCAACCAATATATCCCAAGAATGGCATCATAATCCACCATATCTAACTTAACAAAGTGACAAGGTAAGATTTTATGCAATATGAATATGGGATAATTTCTATCGACTCTTAGCAACAATGGACTCACCAACGGGGTTAGACACATCATAAGGTTCACACAATATTTCGGGGCTAACATGAAGCTTTTTGACAACAAAAGGAGTAATAAAAGAAGGAGTGGCACCCGATCTAGCAATGCATTCACATCAAAATAAAAAATCTTTAACATACTAGTGATGACATCAGGCACCTCATCCATTGATGACATCAGGCACCTCATCCATCCATTGTCTCCCTTAAAGAGTATAGAATCTATTTTGCCTTGGAACACCCCCTCGTTGGTCTTCTTTTCCCTTTTGCCCCACATTTGCACCTTGTCCTTATGGATGACCATCTCTACCTTAGTTTTGAGCACGAGGACAATCGATCACCCTATGACCCACTTCACCAAAATTATAGAAAGCATTAGATTTTTTCAAACATGGGCCATTATGGTTCCTACCACAGTTTTGGCACATAGGGTTAGGCATCACACCACCACCACATTAGAATCTTGGGTTGTCATTATAAAACCTCCTATAAGAAGCATTAAAAGATCTTTGTCCTTGGAATTTGTAGCCTTGAGGAAACTAGCCACACTTGGAATTTTAGGATCCACCTTCAAAACGAGCCCTCTTGGACTTTTCCCCCTCTAGTTGTTTGGCATATGTCATAAAGCAGTGAAATGCCCCACACTTGCCTAGGAATACCCCCATAATATTAGTTCCCTTATATCTCAAATCTGGAATATTTAAACACCCCTCCACGTAGCTTGGAAAGACCCTGTGATGCATTTTTTTAATATCTCAAAATTCGTGCAGAATTTCGCAAATCCAACTACATATTCTTGTTCAGAGGGAAAAATTGTGTGGGAAAATGAGTTCTTACAAGGTATACTTTGTTCATGCCAAGAAAAATAATTTTTGGTGAAAATAGTAGCTGCCCGCTATGGGTCCGTGATGCGGAACTGACGCGGACTAGTTAAAAAATTTCTGAGAATTATTCTTTTTACTCCAGGGCAATTAGGTAATAACCCTATACCTATAAACACGAAAATTCCTTATTGTCTAGCCGTTTTGAGCCCTAAAAACCAACCAAAAAACTCTCAAAATCCTCTTTGATCTTCGCCAAAATTCTCCATTCTTTCTCAAGGTTTTCAAGAAGTCTTGTTGGAATTCGAGGAAACCAAGTCAACCCCTAAGTCCTCCTCAAGATTCAAGTGTCCCAATCTCTTTTCGGATCTAAGGATATTATTCAAGCTTCAAGTTTCCATTTTAAATCTTCTTCAAGAAGCTCTCCAAAGTCAAGGTATGTGAGTTTCTTTCATAGGTTCCTTTCACCCATGATGCCCAAGCCTCCTTTTACTTAAAATTACATGATTTATAGTTGATTTACTCATGGGTATTACTTATTATGAAGCTCACTACATACTATGTTTGGGTTTATGAAATTGTGATTGTTTTAGCACGTTTGAGCTATGAATCCAAGATCTATTGTAGGATTTGATGAAGGGTTATGATGTATATTGCTTGAGGGTGTTACCAAGTATCTATTGATGGTTTTACATTGGATTTCCTATCATGAAAATACTCTTGAATTGCATAGTTTTACACTAGCATTGCATACTAGCCAAGTGTTTGATAAAATGCCTTTTTAAGGATTCTTTAAGTTTTGATGATCTATTGGTTGAGTCATGATTCAAGTGACTCTATGATGATTACAAGCTTTCTAAAGATGTGTTTAAATCATGAAGATGTTGGTGATGTTGTAAGGCCAGATTAAGCCCCTTTTTCTAAGATGAAACCTCTTGTGAGCCTTCGATGTTAATGTTAATGCATAGGATAATGTTGATGATGACCCATTCTTATGATTGAAGTTAGGCTCACCATTTAAGGTCAATGATATTAAGAGCTACTCGTGCCATGTCTCTATATTTAGTGCAAGTTATTAAAGTATGATTATCTTATATATTTTATTGGATTAGACTTAGCACCGAGTAGACTAGAGGCGAGTCCCCAAGTCCTAGAACAATGTGCCACTATAGGTGAAGGGATTAGCGAAAAGTCCCTAAATCTCTAAGAGGTGAGTACCCTAAATATGAGGGCTTGAGGCAGGTACCCGAGTCCGAGCTTGAGGTTAGCACCTGAGTCCAAGAACTAGAGGTGAGTACTCGGTTCACATAAGGCTTAGTGGATCCACTTAGTCATTAAGAGGTTTACCTTGGCAAGTAACTTCCCCCTTTCTTCTGATGTAGGGTTGACATCGGGATTCCAAGTTGTATCTCGCTTGGTCTTATGTTATGTCGGTTAAGGTTTCTTCCTACACTTATATATTATGTTCTATGCAAGATTCATGATTTGCAAAATATGATTTACTTAAGCATTGATCATATATGCCATATTGTTATTATGCTATCTATTGCTTATAATTATGCATTTTGATTATGATTCCTATCTCTTGTTGCATTGCATCACACATACTTAGTACATTCAAACGTACTAACGCATACTCTATTGCCATGTTGGAAGCATAACCCCTCTTGAGCATATTCACCCATATGGCTAGTACGGTTTCACTCAACCTTGTTGGTGAGTCATCCATCTAGGGATGCTGCTTATGATGTCTTGCTATGTACTAATACTATCTTTCGTTTATGTTATGTATTAACTATGAGGGTGAGCCCGGTTGTTTATCGTGGCCCCCGCTCTTATATATGTAGTAGAGGTATTGTTGGACATGTTATATATCTATGCTATAAGCCTTGACTCTCTTGTTTCTTGATGTTTATGATATGGAAATGTACCCTTAGTCCCAATTCCCCTCGTTTATGCTTATCTCTTATTGTCATTTTAGTTATTTACGCGACCAAGGATATGTAATGATATGCTATGAGGCTTGCTTGGGGTTCCTTCCGGTTCTCCATTCGCCGGTCACGTCTAGGCCCTAGGCTTGGGTCGTGATAGGCGGGATAAATCCGTATCACCTATTAGCTTGGTGGTGCGACACTCCTTATTAACCAAGTCGGACATACCCGACATAAATTATTCATCCTTGATCACGGCTCGACAACCAATTGTGGGGCATACTTGGTGAGTTGGTTGAACTTGAGGGCATACTCCCTTACACTCATGGAATCTTGTTTTAAGGTTCATAAACTCCATTAGTTTGGGCTCCCTTAGCTCGATAGGAAAGAATCGATTGAGGAATACAACTTTGACCTCCTCCCAAGGAATAGCATCATCATCTCTCCTTTTCGACCTCCATTGTGTAAACCAAATTTGAGCCACCCCTTTGAGTTGGTAAGCCACCAACTTCTCCTTTCCCTCTGAATTAACCCCATAATAGATAGCACATTGTACACCTCATCGATGAATTCTTGGGGATCGTCATCCACCTTGGACCCATGGAACTCCATTGGGTTCATTCTCATGAAGTGCCTTACCGTAGAAGCCGGAGTGGGAGCATGAGGGGCTTGGACCCCTTAGTGAATTTGGTTGGTCATAGCATAAGCCAACATGGTAATGGAATCCCAGAAATCATCTTGGGCTACCCCTCTATCTTGAGGAGCTTGAGGAGCGGGACGGGATGGTTTCTCCTCGGGTGTACGGGCTCTCCTTAGTCTCCTTCTTGGAATTGGCATGATCTAGAATAGGAAAGAGCAATTGTTAGGGGAAAAGCCTTACACTTACATCTAAAGCATGTTATAGACAATGACGAAGTGAAACATTTCTAAAAACACCTCATAGCCTCTCATTTATAGTTGTGGCGCGCTTCACAACCATGAATAAGACTCTAATCGACGTGGTGTGTTGGATTCCGAGGACCATTAACAACCTAGTGCTCGAATACCAAGTTTATCACCACCCAAGACTAGGGCCTAGACGTGACATGGCGAATGGCAACCCGAAGGAACCCCAAACAAGCCTCTTAGCATATCAATAACACATCCTTAGTCGCGGAAGCATAATAACAACAATAAGAAATATAAATAGGGGGAATGGGACTAAGGGAAGTCTTTGATAATCATAAAATACTCAAGAGTCAAACTCATATCATAAGTACATCAATTGTTCCAACAACACCTCTAACATAGATTGGAGCGAGGGACAAGACACTTTTCGGGCTCACCCTCATAGTATCAAGTGTTCAAAATAAAGAGTTATAAAATAGTAAGAGTAGCATAGCTAGTGTCCCCTGACTTGAGGACTCACCAAAGCTTTTGCATGTCCCCCTCGGCTTCCCATGTGGCACTTTCAACTTGTTGGTTTCTCCAAAGAACCTTGACGGAAGATACATTCTTGTTTCAACGTCTTCACTTGTCAATTCAAAATTTCTACCGAAACCTCCTCATAATTCAAATTATCTTCGACCACACCCACAACATCCAAAGGTACAATAGCATTTGGGTGACCCACACACTTCCTCAATATTGATACATGGAAAACAGGATGAATTATATTTATATCAATGGGAAACTCTAACTTATAGGCCACCTTACCAATACTCAACATTCTATAAGGACCCTCAAACTTGGGCTCAATTTACCCTTTTTTCCAAATCGAACCACACCCTTCATGGGTGAGACCTTCAAATAAACCCAATCACCCTTAAATTCAAGATCCCTTCTCCACACATCAGAATAGGAATTTTGTCTACTTTGGGCTGTTTTCAATATCTTCATTATTAGCCTCACCTTCTCCAAGGCCTCCATGACCAAATCTCGACCTAGAAAAGCCATCTCCCCTACCGGTGATCTACAATGCCTACCATAAAAGAGCCTCAAAAGGAGGCATACCAATGCTTGAGTAGTAACAATTGTTGTAAGAAAATTCAATTAATGGAAGATGATCATCGCAACTACCCTTAAACACCAAAACACAATCTTTAAGCATATCCTCAAGATTTTGGATAATTCTCTCGGCTTGGCCATCTGTTTGAGGGTAAAAGGTCGTGTTCAACTTTACCTTGGTACCAAGACCTGTTTGGAAGGACCGCCAAAAGTGAGAAGTGAATTGAGCACCACGATTCATAAAGATAGACAAGGGCACCCCACGCAATCTAACCAACTCATGTGTATACAACTTAGTATAATATTTAGTACCATAAGTAGTTTTGACCGATAAGAAGTGAGTCGATTTTGTCATTCTATCAACCACAACCCAAATAGAGTCAAAATTCTTTCTAGTCTTAGGCAACCCAACCACAAAATCCATGTTGATTTCCTCCCACTTCCAAATAGGAATCTCTATATCTTGGGCTAGGTCACTTGGCCTTTGATGTTCGGCTTTCACTTGTTGGCAATTGTGACATCCAGATATGAACTTGGCAATGTCTCTCTTCATACCACCCCATCAGTACACTTCCCTCAAATCTTTATACATCTTTGTAGAACCGGGGTGAATAAAATAGGAAGAATTATGAGCCTCATTTAAAATCTTCTTTCTCAAGTCATCAATACTAGGCACACATAATTTACCTTGGTACCTAAGGGCACCATCTTTCTCTTAGGAGAAAACCTCCACCTTACCATCTAGCCTCCAATTCTAACAATGCCGGGTTGAGATCTTGCTATGCCTTCACCTCTTCAATCAAGGAAGATTTAGAACCATCAGCAACTACTACACCACCATTGTCAACTTCTTCTGACCTAACCCCCAATCTAGCCAACCGATGGACCTCTCTAGCAACCTCTTTGCCACCATTATTAACATGAGCTAAGTTACCCGTAGACACCCTACTTAGAGCATCAACCATAATATTAGCTTTGCCGTGTTGATAATGCACACTCATATCATAATCTTTAAGGAGCTCTAACCAACTTCTTTGTCTCGAGTTAAGATCTGTTTGAGTGAACACATATTGAAGACTCTTATGATTGGTGAACACATAAACATGAACCCCATACAAGTAGTGACGCCAAATTTTCAAAGCAAATACAACGACCACTAATTCAAGATCATGGGTGGGGTAATTCTTCTCATGTACCTTAAGTTGTCTGGAGGCATGCGCTATCACCTTACGACTTTGCATCAAAACATACCCCAAACCAATTCTTGAGGCATCACAATACACAACAAACCCTTCAAACCTTTCCAATAGAGCCAAGATAGGAGCAGAGACAAGCTTATCTTTCAAAGTTTGAGAACTCTTTTAATACTCGTCTATTCACAATAATTTGTCCTTCTTTTGGGTCAACTTAGCTATAGGAGAAGTAATAGAAGAGAACCCATTTACAAACCTCCGGTAATAACCCGCCAAACCCAAGAAACTTCGAAGGTCCAATGCAGTCAAAGTTCTAGGCCAATTTCTAATCACCTCCATTTTCTTAAGGTCCACCTTAATGCTATCATTCGACACCACATGCCCAAGAAAAGAAACTTCTTTCAACCAAAACTCACATTTCTCATATTTTGCATATAACCTCTTCTCCCTCAAGATTTGCAATGCCACCCTCAAGTGATCTACATGCTCCTCCTCACTAAGGGAATAGATCAAGATATCATCAATAAAAACCACCATAAACAAGTCAAGGTAGGGTTTAAATACCCTATTTATAAGATCCATGAATATAGCCGGTGCATTAATTAACTCAAAGGACACAACCACAAACTCGAAGTGTCATACTAGTTTGGAAGGCCGTCTTGGGAATGTAACACTCCCTCACTTTCACTTGGTGATACCCGGACTGAAGATCAATCTTAGAGAAGGGATTAGCCCCTTGAAGTTGATAAAAAAGGTCATCGATCCTTAGTAGAGGGTACTTATTCTTGATTGTGACTCTATTAAGTTGCCGGTAATCAATGCACTTTCTAAGAGAACCATCTTTCTTATTTACAAATAACACCGGTGCACCCCAAGGGGACTTACTAGGCCTTATAAAACCTTTTCCCAACAAATCCCTCAATTTCTTCTTCAACTCCACCGGGGCCATGCAATAAGGGGGAATAGAAATGGGTTGAGTGTCGGGAAGAAGGTCTATACCAAAATCTATTTCCCTTTCGGGAGGCCTACTAGGAAGCTCATTAGGGAAGACATCAAGAAACCCATTAACCACCGGATCGACTCTATAGGAAGGACTTTAGACTCAACATCCCTAACCCTTATAAGATAATAGGGACAACCCGTAGAAATCAACTTTTGGGCTTTAATGCAAGAAACGAATCTACTCCTGATCACCACATCATAACTTTTCCACTCAAGGACATGTTTATTTGGGAATTGGAATTTGACTCTACAGGTTCTACAATCAATAGAAGTATAATATGCATGCAGCCAATTCATCCCAAGAATGGCATCATAATCCACCATATCTCATTCAACAAAATTACAAGGCAAGATTTTATGTAAAATGAATAGAAGATAATTTCTATAGACTCTTTTAGAAACAATAGACTTACCAATGGGGGTAGACACTTCATAGGGTTCACAAAATAATTCGGGGCTAACATGAAGCTTTTTGGCAACAAAAGGAGAAATAACGAAAAGAATGGCACCAGGTCTACGAGAGCATACACATCAAAATAAAAAAACCGTTAACATACCAGTGACGACATTGGACACCTTATTCACCCCTTGTCTTTCTTGTAGAGCATAAAATCTATTTTGCCTCGGTGCACCCCCTTGTTGGCCTCCTCTTCCCCTTTGACCCGCATTTTCTCCTTGGCCTTGTGGATGACCATTCCACCCTTGGCTTGAGCATAAGGATAATTAATAACCTTGTGGTCAACTTCACCACAACCAAAGAAAGCATTTGAATTTCTCAAAAAAGGACCAACATGATTCTTTTCACACGTTGGACATCTAGGCTTTACCACTCCTCTATTACCTCCTTGGAGCTTTTGAATAGACACCCTATCATTGGAAAACCTCTTGTTGGAAGCACTGGATGATCCTTGGCCTCAGAACTTGTGACCTTGAGGAAATCGGTCCCCTTTAGAACCTTTAAGTCCACCTTCAAAATGGGCCCTCTTGGCCTCACCAATCCTTCTCTTTCTAAGCTTTTCCCCTCTAATTGTTCAGCATATGTCATGAGGCGGGACAAATTCATATCACCAACAAGCATGGCAGTTCGACACTCCTCATTCACCTAATCGGATACACTTGACACAAATTTGTTCATTCTTGACCTTGGCTCGACAACCAATTATGGGGCATACTTGGAGAGTTCGTTGAACTTGAGGGAAAACTACCTCACACTCATAGACCTTTGCTTTAGATTCATAAATTCCATTATTTACATCTCCCTAGGCTCAATAGGAAAGTACCAGTTGAGAAATGTGAAACGACCCCAAAAAGTGCACAAAATGTGCCTCGAAAATGCCCGAAATCATAATTTTCATATGTCTCAAAATCCGTGTGTGATATCAAAAATCCTACATCATTTTCTTGTTCAGGGGATCAAATTGAATGGAAAATTGGCCTAACCTCGATTTAAGAGAAACCGCCTCAAAATTTGGAAATTGCAAAATGCAATTTCCAGAGAGGTTTTTGCGCCCCTAGTGCGATGCGCCAAGGGCGCGCCTCTGTGTATTTCTTTATCCAGTTTTTGACCTCGGTCTAAGACTTTTAAGTCTTGGGCCTCAGTGTTCCCAATTATTTCACCCTCATATTATTCAAAACATTCCCCAATACTTATTGAAACACTTAGCCAAATATTTTACTCCTAAACTCAAATCTCAAAACTCATTCAGATTTAAAGGAACTCATTCAATCTTCAAGTCTCCATCTCCAATCTTCATCAAGTTCATCTCCAAAGCTAAGGTATGTGGGTTTCTTACATGGGTTCCTTTTACCAATGATGCCAAGTTTCTTTTTTACCCTAAATTGCATGTTTCAAAGTTGATTTACAAATGGGTCTTATTCATTATGAAAAATCACTACACACTACGTTGGGGTCTATGTAATTGTGACTATTTTACTATGTTTTGGGTTGTGAATCTTAGATCTAATGTGAGATTTGATGAAGAATTTTGATGTATATTGCTTGAGGATGTTACCAAGTATCTATTAATGGTTTTACATTGAATTTTCTAGAACAATAATACTCTAGAATTGCATGGTTTTACTCTAGCACTACACACCTTCTAAGTGTTTGATAAAATGTCTGGTTATGGGTTCTTGAGGAATTGAATGTCCAACGCATGTCTTATGAGTTGAATGACTATATGATGACTAAATGATGATGAAATGAATATATGTATATGGTATTCTCTATTTAGTGTTGGAATGTGACCATGCCCTACTCGGGGGTTGCGCACGGGGTAACCGTGTCAAGGGGTTCGTACCTTGATAACCATGTCAGAGGTTTGTACCTCGGTCACCATGGGTAGTAGGGTATGATGATCCACTAACCATGTCAGGGGGTTTGTACCTTGGCAACCATATTGGGGTTTGTACTCTGGGAACCACAGGTGGTAGGGTGCGATGATCTACCAACCAATTGAAGGGGTTTGTATCTCAATCACCAAGGGTGGTAGGGTGCGATGATCCACTAATATGATAGTGGTCTCTTCTTACACATGCATTATGTTATATGTAAGCATGTTTTATGTAAGCATTAATCATACAAGCCATCTTGCTATTATGCTGCCTATTGAGAATTATTATGCATTTTGCCTATGATATCTATATATTCTTGCATTGTATCCTACATACTTAGTACATTCAAACGTACTAACACATACTCTATGCCTACATGATGTCACCATGTAGGAACCGGAGCATCGCTTGATCATCCTCCCCCTCCACGTGGCTGGTACGATTATCTCTCAAGCTTGTTGGTGAGTCCTCCATCCTGGGGATGTTGCTTATGATATCTTTTTATGTACCAAGACTATCTTTTTTTTGTTTACGTGTTGACTATGAGGGTGAGCCCAGTTTCTTGTCATGGGCACTGCTCTTATCTATGTAGTAGATGTGTTTGGACATGTTATGTATTTATGATATGAGCCTTGACTCTATTGTTCTTGATGTCTAAGATATGAAAGTATTCCCTTAGTCCCGGTTATCCTGATATATTATTTCTTGATGCTTGTGTTATTGCTTTTGCAACCAAGAATGTGTAATGATGTTCTAAAAGGCTTGATTGGAGTCCCTTCGGGTTCCCCTTGCACCATGTCACGCCTAAGCCCTAGGCTTTGTTCGTGGCAAACTTGGTATCAGTGCACTAGGTTGTTACGTCCTCGTAGTTCAACACACTACGTCGATTAGAGTCTTGTTCATGGTTGTGTTGTGCACCACAACTATGAGCTAGAGGCTATGAGGCATTTAGGAAATGTTTCGCTTCTTCTTACTCTATGTCGTGCTATAGAAGTTGAAGTAAGGTTTTCCCCCGCTAATGATTGTCCTTTTCTATCCTAGATCATGCCTAATCTTAGTAGAAGAAGAGCCCACACACCTGAGGAGCAACCGGCTAATGGAGAGCTTCGGGATGTTCTTAATTTTCTTGCACAAGTGGTGGCTAATCAAGCCAGCCAAGGGGCCCAATCCCCTCATGCTCCTACACCGGTTTCTCGAGTGAGAGACTTCATGAGAATGAATCCCCCGGAATTCTATGGGTCAAAGGTGAGTGAGGACTCTAAAGAGTTCATTGATGAGGTCTATAAGATTTTGTCTATCATAGGTATGAGATTGGAGGATAAGACGGAGTTGGCGGCCTGCCAATTCAAAGAGGTGGCACAAATATGGTGCAACCAATGGAAAGAGGAAAAGGGAGTCAACTATGTGGTGCTTTGGGAGGAGTTCAAGGTGGCTTTCTTTAATCAGTTCTTCCTCCTTGAACTTAGGGAAGCTAATTTGGTGGAATTTATGAATTTGAGACAAGGGTCTATGAGTGTGAGGCAGTACGCCCTCAAGTTCAACCAACTTTTGAAGTATGTTCCACACTTGGTGGCCGACTTAAGATCTAGGATAAACAAATTTGTGATGGGTGTTTTGACTTGGTTAGTGAGGAGTGCCGGTCTGCCATGTTGATTAGTGACATGAACTTGTCACGTTTGATACCTATGTCGAGCAAATGGAAGAAGAGAAATTGAGGAAGAGAAGGGGCTATGATGCCAAGAGGGCCCATTTTGATGGAAAGTTCCAAAGCCAAAGGGGTGACCGATTTCACCAAGGCAAAGGGTCTTGAAACAACCCCAAAAAGTGCCCTAAAATGTGCCTCGAAATACCCAGAATTTTAAATTCCATGTATCTTAAAATTCATGCGCGATATTGAAAATCTAACTTCATATTCTTGTTCAAGGAGTCAAGATTAGGGAAAAAGGGTCTAACCCCAATTTTAGAGCAACGAATCACCATTTAAAATTTCCAAAATATCAATTTACGAGACAATCCGCGACAACACCATAATGCGCAGCTGTCGCGGACATGTGTTAATTTGGCCTCCGCGACAGGTCCGCACCGCGGACCTGTGTATTTTGTTGCCAGTGATTTTTAACTTGGTCCAAGGCTTTGGAGTCTTGGGCCTAAGTGTTCCCAGTCGTGTTTTTACCTATACTTAGCCTTATTTCACCCTCATATCATCCTAAACATTCCCCAAGACTTACTCAAAACACTTTGCCATATTTTTACTCCCAAATTTAAGTCCCAAACCCTCATCCCAAGCTAAGGTTCTCCTTTAAGATTCTTCTTCAAGCTTCAAGTCTCCATCTCCAATCTTCACCAAGTTCATCTCCAAGCTAAGATATGTGGATTTCTTTCATGGGTTCCTTTCGCCCATGATACCCAAGCCTCGTTTTACTCAAATTTCATGATTTAACGTTGATTTACAAATGGGTCTTGCTTATTATGAAATTCGCTGTACACTATGTTAAAGCTATGTGAAATTGTGACTGTTTTGCTATGTTTTGAGCTATAAATCTTTGATCTATTGTGAGATTTGAGGAGGGGCTTCGATGTATGTTGCTTGAGGGTGATTCAAGGTGTTGATTGATGGTTTTATAATGGATTTTACTATATGATTTCATCTCTATATTCCATGGTTTTACACTAGCATTACACACCTTCTAAGTGTTTGATAAAATGTCCAGATGTGGGTACTTGAGGAATTGAAGGTCCAAAGCATGAGATATCATATGGTTGGATATATGATAATGAAATGAGCTTATTTATATGATAATTTCTATATAAACTGTTACATTAGACAATGCCCAATCCCAGGAGGACTAAGATCCCGAATAACCTAGATGAGGGATTGTACTCATCAACCTAGTGAAGGGTTTTTACTTCTCCACTGGGGTGATAGGGTGACATCATCACCAACCTAGTGAAGGGTTTGTACTCACTCACAAGCTTGATGGAAGTCGTACTAGCCATGCGGAGGAGGATGATGATCAAGCGGTGCACCAGTTTTTACATGGTGACATTATGTACGCATAGAGTATGTGTTAGTATGTTTGAATGTACTAAGTATGTAGGATGCAATGCAACAACAGAAGGCATCTTAATCAAAATGCATAGAGACAAGCAATATATATCGTAGTAGTAATATAGCATGTATGATTAATGCTTAAGTAAAACATGCTTACATAAAACATAACATATGTATAAGAAGAGACCATTAACTATTGGTGGATCGTCACACCTTACTACCTAATGTGATTGAGGTACAAACCTCGTCAATAGGTTGGTCGATCATCGTACCCTACAACCCTTGGTGTAGGAGTACAAAACCCCTGATAGATTGATGGGTACAAACCCCCAACAAGGTTGGTGGATTGTCGCACCCTGCCACCCTTGGTGCCAGAGTACAAACCCCCCGATAGGTTGATGGGTACAAACCCCCAACAATGTTACCCGGCACACAACACCCAGGTAGGGCATGATCACATTCCAACACTACATAGAGAGCACCATATGCATGCATTCATTTTATCATCATTTCATCATATCATTATCATACCATTATCATACAATCATTCAACTCATAAGACATGCATTGGGCCTTCAATTTCACACGAAACCATAACTAGACATTTTATCAAATACTTAGAGGGTGTGTAGTGTTAGTGTAAAATCATGCAATTCAAGAGTGAAATCATGCTAGAAAATTCAATGTAAAACCTTTAATATATACTTGGTAAAACCCTCAAGCAATTTATATCAAAACCCTTCACCAAATGTTAAGTAGACCTTGGTTTCATAACTCAAAACATTGCAAAATAGTCACAATTTCATAGCTTCAACACAGTGTGTAGTGATTTTCATAATAAGATAGACCCAATTGTAAATCAAGTTTAAATCATGCAAATTAGAGTAAAAGGAAGCTTGGGTATCATGGAAGAAAGGAACCTATGAAAGAAACCAACATACCTTAGCTTTGGAGATGAACTTGATGAAGATTGGAGATGGAGACTTGAAGCTTGAGAGGAAATCCTTTGATTTGAAGAGGGTTTTGAGACTTGAGTTTAGGAGTAAAATATTGGCTAAGTGTTTGAATGAGTATTGAGGAATATTTAGAATGATATGAGGATGAAAAATGGTGAAGTATGGATATTTTTACGTTTGGGGACACTTAAGCCCAAGACTTCAAAGTCTTGGACCATAAGAAAAATAATTGGATAGAAAAATATACATTTCTGTGTCACAGACAGGACATAAAAATTGAATTTCTTCATCTGTGCGCCCTTGGCGCATCATGCCAGGAGCGCAAAAAGCTCTATGGAAATCGTTACTCGGAAAATCTAAATTACTAGTCGTTTGCTCTAAAATTGGGGTTAGACCCTTTTCCTCATAATTTTGACCCTTGAATAAGAATATGAAGTTATACTTTTGATACCATGTATGAATTTTGAGATATATGGAAATTATCATCCCGGGCACTTTCGAGATACATTTTTCGGGCACTTTTGGGGTCATTTCAAGGCCCTTCCTATTGAGTCGGTTCCAATGGTAAATGAGTTCCTAAATGTCTTCCCAAATGGCCTCCCCAATGTTCCTCCTGAAAGGGAAATTGATCTTGGTATAGACCTCCTTTCCGATACTTAACTCATTTCTATTTCCCTTAATATATGGCCCCGGTGGAGTTAAAGGAGTTGAAGGAGAAATTGAGGAATTTTTTGGAGAAGGATTTTATTAGTCCTAGCCAATCACATTGGGGTGCACCGGTGTTGTTTTTGAATAAGAAAGATGGGTCCTTTAGAATGTGTGTTGACTACTAGTAACTCAATAGAGTCACCATAAAGAATAAGTATCCTCTTTCAAGGATTGATGATTTGTTTTACCAATTGCAAGCGGCTAGTCATTTCTCTAAGATTGATCTTTGATACGGGTACTATCAAGTGAAGGTGAGGGAGTGTGATATTCCTAAGACGGCTTTCCGGACTAGATATAGGCATTATGAATTTGTTGTGATTTCTTTTGTGTTGACTAATGCACTGGCTATCTTCATGGATCTTATGAATAGGGTCTTCAAACCCTACCTTGATTTATTTATTGTGGCTTTCATTGATGTTATTTTGATCTATTCATGGAGTGAAGAGGAGCATATGGACCATTTGAGAGTAGTGATACAAAGATTAAGGGAAGAGAAGTTGTATGCTAAGTATGAGAAGTGTGAATTGAGGGTTGCAAGAGGTTGCCTTTCTAGGTCATGTGGTGTCGGGAGATGGTATTAAGATGGATCCTAAAAAGACGGATGTGATTAGAAATTGGCCTAGACCATTGAGCCCGTCGGATATTAGGTGCTTCTTGGGCTTAGCGGGTTATTATCGGAGGTTTGCGAATGGGTTCTCTTCTATAGCTATTCCTATGACCAAATTGACTCAAAAGAAGGCCAAATTTGTGTGGACAAATTAGTGTGAGAAGAGTTTCCAAACATTGAAAGATAAGCTTGTGTCCGCTCCTATACTGTCACTACCAGAAGGGCTAGAAGGTTTTGTTTTGTATTGTGATGCTTCCAAAGTTGGTTTGGCTTGTGTGTTGATGCAAAATGGTAAGGTGTTAGATTTGCACAACCAACGGATTTGCCTAATCAAAGAACCAAGTTTGAAGACGAGTTTCCAAAAAGTAAAAATAGATTAGAACACAGATTTTTTACATGGAAACACCTGGCTCACAAAAGGTGAAAAACAACGACCTGTACCTCTACAAGAATTTTTCCCAACTTCACTAAAACAACATTAGCCTCAACAAAAAAGTATTACAAGTTCCTAGTGTTCTATGAAACAACGAACTTCAACTAATCCTAACAACACACACAGACCTCCCAAGATTTATGTTCCCCTAACCTTCGAGTTTCTCTCAACTTGAAGACCTTTCATAACTTCAGTTTATAGATTACTAAATTTAGGAATGTATCAAGACTTAATGAAAAGGAAAGAACTTCCAAAACTCAACTTAACGAAGAAACAAATCTGACAAGTGTTTCTTCAATGATCAAGGCTCTAATTCTCACAATTGCATTTTTTTGCTTTTTGTATTGACAATTAACTCTGAATGTTTTTGCTCTTTTTAATCAAGTTGCTGAGAAGGTCTTCTCCAGTTCAAACTCCTCAGTTCCCAGTTCAATCTTTAGTAGAGTTCGTCTTCGGTTAGAACTCCTTCTTCACCCTAACTTCTGTCACGACCCAAGCCTAGGGCCTAGACATGATACGACGCCAGGAGAACCTCAAAGGGGCTCCAAGCAAGCCTCTTAGAATATCATTACACATCCTTGGTCGCGGAAGCAATAGATACAACATAAAAGAATAAGAATAGGGGCAATGGGACTAGGGGAAAGCTTGCACAATATCATAATCAAGATACAAAAGACAAGCTTGTATCATAGACATCAAGAACAATAGAGTCAAGACTTTTAGCATAGATGCATAAGATGTCCAACAAACACCTCTATACATAGCTAAGAATGGGGGCCAAGAAAAATTAACCGGGCTCACCCTCATGGTCAAAATAGACAATAAAGAGAAATGTCTCAATATATAATAGGAGAATCATAGACTAAGGTCCCCAGAGTAGAGGACTCACCAACTAGCTTAAATAGCGCCAGCTAGCCACGTGGAGGAGGATGATGATCAACTTGCACACCAGTTCCTACATGGTGACATCATGTAGGCATAGAGTATACGTTAGTATGTTTGAATGTACTAAGTATGTAGGATGTAATGCAAATGAGAATTGAGCATCATAATCAAAATGGATAACAATAGGCAATAGGCATACTTATAACAATATGACATGTATGATCAATGCATAAGTAAAATATGCTTAAGTAATTCATGCTCATATAGAATATCATATGTGTAGAAGAGACCAATAAAGTACAAACTCCGTGGTAGGTTAGTGATGACAACACCCATCACCCTAGTGTGTGAGGTACAAACCCCTCATCAAGGTTAGTGATGATAGCACCCATGACCCTAGTGTATGAGGTACAAACCCCTCATCAAAGTTAGTATGATAGCACCCATCACCCTAGTGGTTGAGATGTTGACCCCTTAACTAGGTCACCTGGATCAGGCATGGTTTAATGCAACACTTCATATAGAATATATTATATACATAAGCTCATTTCATCATCGTATAGTCAATCATATCAGATCTCATACTTTGGACATTCAACTCCTCAAGAAACCACATCCGAATATTTTATCAAACACTTATAGGGTGTGTAATACTAGTATATAAACATGAAATATAGATGTGAAATATGCAAGAAAATCCATTGTAAAACCATCAATCAACACCTTGTAATACCCTCTAGAAAAATACATCAAAACCCCTTCACAAATCTTACAAGTGACCTAAGATTTATAGCTCAAAACATAGCAAAATAGTCACAACTTTACATAGCTTTAACATAGTGTGCAGTGAATTTCATAATAACCAAAATTCATTTGTAAATCAACTTTAAATCATGAAATTTGAGTAAAAGAAAGCTTGGGTATCATGATGAAAGGAACCATGAAAGAAACCCATATAACTTAGCTCATAGATGAACTTGGTGAAGATTGAAGATGGAGAGTTGAAGCTTGAAGAATCTTGAAGGAAAACCTTAGCTTGGGATGAGGGTTTGGGACTTGAGTTTTGGGGGTAAAAATATGACTAAGTATTTGAGTGAGTATTGGAAAATATTTAGGATGATATGAGCGTGAAATTTGGCTAAGTATAGGTAAAAACATGTTTGGAAAAACTTGGACCCAATACTTATAAAATTTTGGACGAACCAAAAAAACAGCCACAAAAATATACTAGTGCGTTTCGCGGAAGCGACACACACTGCTCTCTGGAAATTGCACTTTCAAAAATCATAATTGCTAATCTTTCGCTTTTAAATCGAGGTTAGACCCCTTTTCACCTAATTTTGACCCCCTGATCATGAATATGAAGTTGGATTTTTGAAATAATGAATAAAATTTGAGATATATGGAAATTGAAATTTCAATCATATTGAGGCACATTTTTGGGCACTTTTTGGGGTCGTTTCAACTTCTTTTTGTAGTAGAGTTCTTCATTTATTAGAACTCTTTTTCAGCACCAACTCTTTTCTACACCTGTGATTGTTGAACCATCTTCCTACTTTAATATTGCGATCTTATCTCCAGAAGCTTTATCCACTCCGCATCTTATGGTATAATGTCGCCTCCTCTCTGAGACAGTGATGAAGGACCTGATGGATCAATATGTTTCATTGTCCTTTGTCCATCATCAAAACTCTATTGAACTCAACATATTCCCCCTTTTTGATGATGACAAACTTCCTGAGTATGAGCACGCATCCTTTTACCTGCAGCTACTAAGAAGGAAACTAAAGAATGAAACAGGTTAAACAAGGGTTATAATTATGGCACCACTTATATATGACTTCCCCCTTTAGGCATCATCAAAAACTAATTCTTGTAGTAGACACACCAAGAAATAAGTACGCACAATTCAAGGCCATAAGGCTACGACCAAGAAAACAAAGTAAAACAAGAAACATTCATATATATATTAATGATAGAAAAATTACGTTAAGATCAGCATACAAAGGCTGTCTAGAAAAGAAAAATAGCCAAAAAATAAAAGTCAAGCATCTTTAACATAGTTACTGATAATATGACCAGGTATCCAAAAACATAACAAAGGAACAGGTCAGGTAGAAGGGGCATTAGAGAGAATCAACAACCTCACATGGGTGGCACGTTCCTTATGCATGATGTCCTCTAGGTCAAAGATTCGGGAAAGCAGGCCACTTTTCTCTAGTGCATACTCCTGATATGAAGTGGATAATTCTATAGTCTTGGCATCCAAAGCAAGTTGAAGTTTATGAAGATGGGTGCCAACACACTGCATAGAAATAGGTGGAGCAACATGGTTCACTTGACCAAGCACATCCTTAGCCATTTTCATGGTACAAACTTGAATATAAACAAAATATGCCTCAAAGAGCTGAGACAACCACTAGCCATATAGGAGGGATTGTCCATTTTTATCCTTCTTTCCTTTAGAGAAATGTAGACCTTGTGCGCCACATCAAAATACAATCTATGAAGAGAAGACATTTCTCTGCTCAAGAAATGACTGTGCTGAGCCAAGGTAGGATGACCTGAGAACTTTCTTGAAGTTTCTAGAGCAGAGGCCAAGTTCTCTAAGGGAGGCCATTCATGGAGAACTTAGTGATCCCAACCTTCATTAGGAACCCCCAAAATTCTCCCAATGTATTGAGCACCAAGAAGAATGGGTTTTCCTCGAAAAGTAGTGATAAATACAGAATCACGCATTAACTCCCTCCCATCAAACTCATACATTTCAGATTTAGAAAATTTTCTCTGAGTATAATCCGAGAAAAACAAGTTAGACCAGTCCTAAAGCTCTAACTTAGATAGAAAAATTTCCTTATCAAACCAAACAAACCCCATAATGACATGACCCCAAATGAGGGAGCGCTTTTGGAAGTGAATAAAGTATGAAAGGACATGTGGATTTTAAGTGGCAAAATGATCTTGACTAAGGGAAGAGAAGGAATATGTGAGGGTACTTGATTCATTTATCAATCACTATGTTAGACACAAAACAATTATTACCTGATTTATTTTCAGCTTTCCTTCAGCCTCTGCACTTGAGCTAGTAACCTGCACACCATAATGCATATTAATGTAGACTTCATCCATTTTTCTGGATTTTGGGATGCACCACATGTGAAAATTGAAATGAGAACTCATTTTAGATGTTAGCACCGAAACTAGATTTTATAGCCAATCATTGAGGAGTTTATACAATCTTAATCATTCCCAAGTCTAATCTGATTCTTTCAAAGTGTTCTCTACTTAGTGCTTTAGTAAAGATGTCAACAATTTGATTCTCAGTAGGACAAAACATTATTGAAACAAGACCTTTTTCTATATTATCACGGAGAACATGATGTTTTATGTCAATATGTTTGGTTCTTTTATGCTGAACAGGATTCTTTGCAATATTAGTAGCACTGGTATTATAACGAAAAATAAGAACACAACCAACATCTGTACCAAAGTTTAGCAATTGTTGCTTAATCTAAAGTAACTGAGTACAATATGATCCAGCTACTATATACTCAGCCTCAACAATTGACAAGGATACAAAATTCTATTTCGTGGTAAACCATGAAATCAAACATGTTCCAAAAAAGTGAGCCATATCTGAAGTACTTTTTATGTCCACTAAATAACCATCATACTCGGTGTCGATATATCCTACAAGGTTGACTACTACCTTTAGAGTAAAAAAGTCCCAATTCTGAAATTCCCTTGAGAAACCTGAAGATACTCTTGTGTTCCCCCATCATGCTCATCTCAAATTCTCCACTCATCAGCTTGGCAAATTCTTGAGTTTGTTCAATTTCTACAAATTCTGATTGGACACATCCCGAATCAGCAGACTGAGTTTCAGAACTTATAGTTCCCCTTGACTATGAGCTCTTTGGTTATCCTGTAGATGAACCAGGTAGCATTGCTTGTTGTTCTGTCCTGTGCTCCAACTCGTAGTCATCTTTTTATCACCCCTGCTTTTTACCCTCATAGGCCCACATCGGTCGATGTGAACCGATTCCATACACCTGGTAGTGCTTACCTAGTTCTTTGACTTGAAGGATTGATCTTGCTCGCTTCCCCCTTACATATGCGCTGCATAATTTGTTGTCTTTGAACTTGGTTTTAGGCAGCCCTATAACCATGTCCTTTGACGCTAGAGTATTCAATTGCTTTAGACTTGCATGTCCAAGTCTTTTGTACCAAAGTAAAGGATCATTAGCAATAGCACTCAAGCATTTCAACTGTTTACTTGGCATTCCCATGATATCAACCTTGTACATATTTTATGCCCTTTGGCAATCAGAACTATCATCTTTGTGTCGAACTTTTTAACCTGTACCCTACAGAAGTGAAGGTTACTTTGTTACCTTTATCACACAATTGAGATACACTCAACAAGTTCTGCTTCAATCCATCAAGATGGTAGAACTCTTCCAGGGCCCTTGATTCATTTCTTCCAATCTTTCCAACTCCAATAATAGCACCCCTTTTTTCCAATCTCAAAAGGAAACATTTCCTCTTTTCATACATGCAAGTGAAAGGAACTTGAGTTTGTCTCCAGTCATATGCCTTGGGAAAGCATTATCCATGTACCAATGCTTGCTTCCTTTCACTACAGCCTGCAAAACAAGTCATGGGTAAGTTTTAGGAACCCAGACTAGCTTGGGTCCTTTCTTGTTATAAAAAGGATGAATGAGATCCCTTCTTGCCCAACTTGTTAACATGTTCCTTGACCTTTATCTTTTATCATTCTTAGGCCACTTTTTGTACAGATGACTAGTTTTCCTTTTTCCTGACATTATTTGGGATTGGACACTCAATAGTTGGATGACCAATTTGTCCACAAAGATAGCACAGGTCAGTAGTGGTGACATTCTCCTAATAGAATCCTATTCCAGCTTTCTCATTATGACTCATGCTTTTTAGATGGTTCACTATTCTTGAAGATTGTATCCACCTATTTGCCCTTTCTAGATCCAATTTTAGGGTAGAAATTTCCCGATTCAATTTTCTAACCTTTTCTTTCTCTCCAAAAAAACTCATTTTTACATTGTGGATACTGTTTGATAAGATGATCCATTTTTCCACACTTGTAGCACCCTGATTGATTCTTGTCATCAGACCATTTTCTGCTTTCTACATCGTCGGACCACTTTTGGCTACTTGTTTCTCTCTTGTCTTTCCCTTGCCATTTCTTGAGAAATTTCTTAAAATTCTTTGCTAAAAAAGCTATTTGATCCCTATCTAGATCTGATCCCTCATCATAAGAAGTTACCTTCAATGCTAGTGAGTTCTCATCCAATACGGCTTCTTTCTTTTGATCTTTTATGTTCATCTCACAAGTCCTGAGATTTCCAACCAGTTCATTCAAGGTCATGGTCTCAATGTCCTTATCTTCTCTGATGGCAGTGACTTTCATATCCCATTTGGCTTTGGGTAATATCCTCAGAACTTGGTCCACTTGTTCCTCAGTAGTGAGAATCTTGCCCAAGGATGCCAGTTTATTGATGAGAAGTGTGAGTCTTGCCATCATGTCCTTCGGAGACTCATTTTCTTTCATCTTGAAGGTTTCATATTTAGTGCACAACATGGCGACTCTGAACTTCCTAACCTGAGCAGTCCCTTCATATGCAATAGTCAGAGCATCCCAAATTTGCTTAGCAGTAGTGCAATTCAATATCCTATTATACTCATCTGGTCCCAGTCCACAAACCAAAATGTTTTTGGCTTTAGCATTTTTCCTCATAGCCACAAGATCATTAGCAGTAAACTCCCTTCTTTCTTTAGGAACTTGTTGACCTTCCACAGTTTTCATGGGAATCGTAGGCCCAATGGTGATCCTATCCTAGAGCTCGTAATCTTCTCATTGCATAAAGTTTTCCATTCTAGCCTTCTACCAACCAAAGTGAGTTCCATTGAAAAGTGGTGGTCATTGCAGATGACTGTCCTTCTCCATGTCCAAAAGGTGGTGCAGTGATCGTTTTGATCAATTCTTAGGTATTAGCCTTTAATAAGAACACTTGCTCTGATACCACTTATTAGATTTGCACAACCTATGGATTTTCCTAATTGAAGAACCAAGTTGCAGACGTGTTTTCAAAAAGTAAAAATAGATAAGAACACAGATTTTTTAAGTGGAAACATCCGACTCACAAAAGTTGAAAAACCACGACCTGTACCTATACAGGATATTTTCCCAACTTCACTAAAACAACGTGAGCCTAATATAAAAGGATTACAAGTGTGTTCTACGAAACAACAAACTTCAACTAATCCTAACAAGACATACAAACCTCCCAAGGTTTATGTTCCCCTAGACTTTGAGTTGCCCTCAACTTGAAGACCTTTCCTAACTTCAATTTATAGATTACTGAATTAAGGAATACATCAAGACTCAATGAAAAGGAAAGAACTTCCTAGACTCAACTTAATGAAGAAATAAATCTGACAAGTGTTTTTACAATGATCAAGACTCTCATTCTCACAACTGCAACTTTTGCTTTTTGTCTCGACTATTAACTCTGAATTTTTTGCTCTTTTTAATCAAGTTGCTAAGAAGGTCTTCTCTAGATCAAAATCCTCTGTTCCCACTTAAATCTTCAATAGAGTTGTTCTTCTCTTAGAACTCCTTCTTCACCCTAACTTCTTTTTGTAGTAGAGTTCTTCATTTATTAGAACTCCTTTTCAGCACCAACTCTTTTCTACACCTATGATTGCTGAATTATCTTCCTACTTTAGTATTGCAATCTTATTTCCAGAAGCTTTATCCACTCTATATCTTATGGTATCATGTCTCCTCCTCTCTGAAATAGTACGATGAAGGACCTGACGGATCAGCATGTTTCATTGTCCATCACTAAAACTCTATTGAACTCAACATAAGGCTATAGCCTATGCTTCTAGACAGCTCAAAGTACATGAGAAGAATTATCCTACCAATGATCTTGAATTAGCCGCCATGGTCTTTGCTTTGAAAATTTGGTGTCACTATTTTTTTGGGTGCATGTTGATATGTTTACCGATCATAAGAGTCTCTACTATGTCTTCACTCAAAAAGATTTCAACTTGAACAAAGAAGGTGGCTAGAACTTCTTAAGGACTATGATATGAGTGTGCATTATCATCGCAGTAAGGCTAATATGGTGGCTGATGCTTTGAGTAGGGTGTACATTGGTAGCATAACACATGTTGATGATGATGGCAAAGGGGTGGCTAGGGAGGTCCATCAGTTGCCTAGATAGGGGTTAGGTTGGAAGAAGTAGATAGTAGGGGTGTTGTGGTAGTTGATGGCTCTAAATCTTCATTGGTCGAGGAGGTGAAAACTAAGCAAGATCTTTACCCTGCTTTGTTAGAATTAAAGGCCTCGGTAAAATATGGTAAGGTGGAGGTTTTCTCCCAAGGGGGAGATAGTGCCCTTAGATACCAAGGTAAGTTATGTGTGCCTTGTGTTGATGGCTTGAGAGAAAAGATTCTTGAAGAGGCTCATGGTTCTTCCTATTCTATTCACCTCGGTTCTACTAAGATGTATAGAGATTTAAGAGAGGTGTATTGGTGGGGAGGTAAGAAGAGGGACATTGCAAAATTTGTATTCGGTTGTCATAGTTGCTAACAAGTCAAAGCCGAGCACCAAAGGCCGGGTGGCCTAGCACAAGACATAGAGATTCCTACTAGAAGTGGAAGGAGATTAATATGGATTTTGTGGTTGGGTTTCCCAAGGCTAGAAAGGGTTTTGATTCCATTTGGGTTGAGGTTGATAGGATGACAAAGTCAGCTCACTTTCTACTGGTTAAGACCATATATGCGGCTACAGATTATGCTAGGTTTTACATTCATGACTTGGTAAGGTTGCATGGGGTTCCTTTGTCCATTATATCAGATTGTGGTGCTCAATTTACTTCGCACTTTTGGAGGTCCTTTTAAAGGGGACTTGGTACAAGAGTTAAACTTAGTATGACCTTTCACCTTCAAACGGATGGCCAAGACGAAATAACTATCCATACACTTGAGGATATTCTTAGGGCTTGTGTATTGGATCTCAGGGGTAGTTGGGATGATGATCTTCCATTGATTGAGTTTGCTTATAACAATAGCTATCATTCTAGCATCAGTATGGCCCCTTTTGAGGCTCTCTATGGTAGGCGTTGTAGATCACCGATTGGGTGGTTTGAAGATAGAGAGGTGGCTTTGTTTGGTCTAGATCTGGTTATGGAGGCTCTTGAGAAGGTTAGGATGATTAGAGAAAGGTTGAAAATGGCCTAAAGTCGTCAAAGGTCCTATGCTGATGTGAGGAGAAGGGATCTTGAACTCAAAGTTGGTGATTAGGTCTATTTGAAGGTCACCCATGAAGAGTGTGGTTCGTTTGATAAGAAAGGAAAATTGAGTCCAAGATATGTGGGCCCCTATAAGTTAATGAGGAGGATTGGCAAGAAGCTGATGATTTGGAATTTCCTAGTGAGATGGATTTGGTTCATCCGGTCTTTCATGTATCCATGTTAAGGAAATGTGTGGGAGACCTTAATACTATTGTACCTCTTGATGTTCTGGGTGTTGTTGAAGACAACTTGACTTATGAAGATATTCTGGTTCATATTGTTGATAGAAAAGTGAAGAGGTTAAGGAACAAGGATGTGGCTTCCGTTAAGATCCTTTGGAGAAATCAATAAGTTGAAAGTGCTACTAGGGAGGCCGAAACAGACATGCAAAAGCGATATCCTTATCTCTTCCATTCTACTCAAGCCTAAGGTACTAAATCTAAGTCCTTTATATGATCTCAAGTCTTAAGTTCAGCCCTCATGCCATTGCACACATTCATGTTTAAATTGACAAGTTCATGATGATTTTACACTTATGTTGAGATTTTTGAAATGATATTTAAGTGCAGTGTTGCATCCTTATGTGGGCTGAAATTGTCATGTTTACATCTCTCATATACCTTTCTTTGACATTCGGTGATGAAATATTCCAAGGGGAGATGTTGGAACGACCCCAAAAAGTGTCCGAAAGTGTGCCTAAAAAATGCCTAGAATCGTAATTTCCTTATATCTCAAAATTCATGTGTGATATCAAAAATCTGACTTCATATTCTTGATCAGGGGAAAATTGAGTGGGAAATGGGTCAAACCCCAATTTTAGAACAACCGAAACACCATTTTGATTTTTCAAAAATCCCTTATCGGTGTTCGTCCGCGATGGTGTCGTGACGCACCTCCCTAGAGGACAAGTGTAAAATAGTCTCCGTGATAGGTCCGCATCATGGAGTAGACACAAACTTATGTATTTTGTTGCCAATGATTTTATCTCAGCCGAGGCTTTTGGGTCTTGGGCCTAAGCCCTCCTATGCGTAAAAACACCTATACTGAGCCATATTTTGCCTTCATATCATACAAGACATTCTCCAATAGTCTCTCCAACCCTTAGAGTAATATTTCTCTCAAAATTCAGTGGCCCAAATCTCTTCCGGATCTTAAGGAATTCACCAAGCTTCAACTCTCAATTTCCAATCTTCTTCAAGAATTCTCCAAGGTCAAGGTATGTGGGTTTCAATCATTGGGCCCTTTCACCAATGGTGCCCAATCTTCCTTTTTAGCTAAATTGCATGATTATTATTCGATTTACTTATGGGACTTACTTATAATGAAGTTGACTATGAACTATGTTAGGGTTTCATAAACTTGTGACTGTTTGAGCATGTTTTGAACTATGAATCTATGGTATATTGTTTGATTTGATAGAGGGTTTTGATGTATATTGCAGGAGGGTATCACCAAGTATTGGTGGGTGGTTTTATATTGAATTTCTTGCATATTTTCACTCTGAATTGCATGATCTTACACTAGCCTTACACACCCACCAAGTGTTTGATAAAATGTCTGGTTTTAGATTCTTGAACTATTGATAATCCATTGCATGACCTATGACTTGAGTGACTCTATGATGATAAAAGGAAGGTATTTATATGATGATTTCATGAAAAGTGTCTGTTGTGATGAAAGTTAACCAATTGCCTAGTTCGGGGGATAGTAGGCCCGAACTACCATATTGAGGGGTATATACCTCATTCGTCTAGTGCGGGGGGTGGTAAGCCGTGCTACCATGTTAAGGGGTATATACCTCACGCCTAGCTCGGGAGGTTGTTAGCCCATGCTTCCACATTGGAAGGTATATATCTCAATCGCCAAGCTTGGGGGTGGTAGGCCCGTACTACCACATTGGGGGGGGGGGGCGTATACCTCAATTGCCTCACCAAGGAGGTAGTAGGCCTTGGTTATGTAATGATGGTCACCTTATTCACATGTAATATGTTCTATATAAGTATGTTTTACTTCAAGTATCATTCATTCATGTCATATTGCTAATATGCTATCTTTTGCTTGTGATATTGCATTTTCCACGTGCCTATCTCTTATTCCATTGCATCCTACATACTTAGTACATTCAAATATACTAACGCATACTCTATGCCTACATGATGTTACCATGTAGGGACTAAAGCACCGGTTGATCATCCTCCTCCTCGTGGCTAGTACTTCTACCCAAAGATAGTTGGTGAATCCTTAATACCGGGGACGATGACTTGATCTTATGATATGTATTAAGGCTATTTTTTCTTTATTGTATACTTATGACTATGAGGGTGAGCTTGGTTGCTTGTCTTATCTCCCACTCTTATCTATGTAGCTGAGGTGTTGTTGGACAACTTATGCAATTATGTTATGAGTCTCGACTCTCTTGATTTAATGATGCATTATGCTATGAAAGGCTTTTTGTCAGCCCCTTTTTCCCTTATTTCTACTCTTATTAATGTTACTTAATGCTTCTGTGACAAAGGTTGTGTAATGATATGTTAAGAGGTTTGTTTGGGGTTCCTTCGGGTTCCCCATTCACCGTGTCACGTCTGGGCCCTAGGCTTGGGTCATGACATTAAAACCCTATCATGGTAAATTGTAAATCATATAAAACTTCACAATAGTTCATAGATTTCATAACTTGAATCATGTATAGTCTCAATAGACAAAGATCACTTCATAGTATAGCCTCAAAATAGATATTTATGCATAATCAACAATATTTGACAAAACCCCAGCATATTTCATGTTCATATTTCATAATAATAGATACCCATAAGAAATACAACTTGAAATCATGCAATTTTCATAAAAGGGAAGATTGGGCTTCATAGGTGAAAGGAACCCATAAATGAAAGTCACGTGCCTTAGACCTTGAGTTTCTTGAAATTGAGTTGAAAAAGACTTGAAGCTTGGAATGGGGTCTTGAAATCCACAACTTGTTCTTGAGTTTCCTTGAATTCTTATTAGGGTTTGGTAGAGGCTCTTGGGAGAATTTGAGAGTGTATTCTAATTGGGAGGTGTGAATTTGATCTTTTGGAGTAGGGTTTTCGACTTTAGGAAGTGTTAAGATAGCATAGAAATCCACAAAAGACCAATAGAAGTAACTAATTTTACGAAATGTCATTAATGAAACGAAATTTGGCAAAAACCCGTATATACCCTACAAAGATGAGTTCTATGAAAACATGCATAACTTCTTCATCCGAACTCAAAATAAGGTGAAACCAAGTGCATTGGAAAGATAATTCAAAGATATTTAATTTGGTAGGTTGTGGGTCACCCAGTTCATTGTGTGCTAAGAGATATGCTCCTTTAATTGTGACCCTCCTATCTGTACTTTTGCGAAACTTAGCCAACAAAAATTCCTTTGAACTTGGTTTGATGTAGGGGAACCAAAATGATTTTTAATGACATGAATAAGCTTGACTTATATTTTAATAAGATCTTGAAGCTTGAATGAATTTCTTGAGATCCGGAATGAATTTGAGACACTTGAATTTGGGTGAAATATTTGGTAAGTGTTAGAGAGGGATTTGGGGAATGTCTTGAATGATATGGAATTAAACATGACTAAGTATAGGTGTTTTTATGCATGGGGAGACTTAGGCCCAAGACCCAAAGGCCTTGGATAGGAATAAGAAAACTGGCCAAAAATTACACCTCTCCGCGCCCCTAGTGCATCGCGCCTGGGGCGCGCTTGGTCACTGGAATTCGCAAACTTTGAAATTTCAAATTTTGCTATGGTTTCATTAAAATCAGTGTTACACGCATTACCCACTCAATTTTGCCTCCTGAACAATAATATGAAGTCAAATTTTTGGTATCACGTACGAATTTTGAGATATATGGAAATTACGATTATGGAAATTTTTGAGGCACATTTTCAGGCACTTTTTTTTTGGGGTCATTTCAATTTGTAAGTAAAATGTTGAGCCCTTATGCTCTATATTCTACCCTCTTTGTGAGAAAATCATGTCTACATGAATCGATCACATATGATAACTATTCTACCCTCATGCACTAACTAAAGCTCACTTGAAGGGGTCAAGTATGCTACAGGTGGGGGCTCGACCCAAGAGGTCCTTATATAAAATCTTGGTCTCTTAACTATATGCCACCATAGATTTAGATTATTTTCCTAAATTGGCTTTTACTAGTGCATTCAACTAGGTCATATTACACACTATGTGGGATTATGCTTGATTTACCTTTGCAAGTAGACCATTCCTTTATTAGGTGTGGAGAGAACATCGGGATTTCAAGTAGTAGCTTGCTTGGTCTTATATGTTGGTTAGGGTATCCTCCCACATATGTATGATATATTATGTAAGTATGATTATCTTCATGCATGTTTTAACTTAAGTATTGATTATACATGTCATATTGAACTCATGTCCATTGATTATGGTTATGAATATTGATTATTAAAGCTTATGTTGTTGCATGGAACCCCGCATACCTAGTACATTCCAAGTACTAATTTATTTTTGCCTACATGATCTAACCATAGAGGGGCTGGAGCTCCTATTCATCATCTTCCTCCTCGTGGCTAGCCGGAATCCTTTGAAGATTACTATTGGTGAGTCCTTTATTTCGGGGACATTATCCACTTTACCTCCATGCTTTTGTTAAGACTTGCCTATTTTAGACTTTTAATCTTTTGAGGGTGAGCCGGGGAGATGTCTTGGTCCCTGTTCCACTCATAGTAGAGGTGTTGTTGGATATGGAAGTTTATATTTTTAGAGCTTGACTCCTACTATTTTTTATGTGATTGTAAAGACTTCTCTGAGCCCTTTTTTCCATTCTATGCTTGTTGTACGTGGATGGATATGACGGAAGACCCAAGTCCCTGAATGCCTCCATAGCCTGATTCATACTTACCCATCCCTTAGACTTATGTGCTATGTGATCCATGTTTATCCTCTTCCCTATAACATCCTCATTGCGTGAGTGCAAACCCCTGCTTCCCTTGGAAATTATCTATCATATGTTTGTTACTCTATTATGCTTCCATGAACCATGGATGTGTAAATGATATGCTAAGATGCTTGTTTAGATTTCCTTCGAATTTTCCATTCACCGTGTCATGTCTAAGCCCTAGACTTAGATCATGATATTTTTAGTTTAGGGTGAGGATTTAGAGAAAGTTCTCTACAAATTCTTGAGTGAATTGAAGAGTGTGGGCTTCACTTGTATTATCTTTCACTCACTCTTTCTTTCCTTGTTCTTGAAAGTTAAAATTGCATATTTAATTAAAGCTTGGTTGTTGATTTATATATGGGTCTGGATATTTTCTCTTGCTGTCATGCTTAGTTGATGATTGACTTGCAAAATCAAGAGGGTTTCTCCGAAATTGCTCTATTTGCTTGAATTGATTTATAGGTTCTTGCATATCTTCTTGTATGAAGTAGATTTGAGGTAGCTCCTTGAGTATAGCTTAGCTCTTCAATTATTGCTCTAGCGGCTGTAATTGAGGGGGATGAGTGATTGATAGTTGTGGGTTTATAAGTTGAGAGCCTCAAAAGAGACTCAACGGCTAAAGTCTTGGGAGTTTTGCTGTTTGGTGCTCAAGCCAGGCGTGTCTTTGAGCATCTCACATGTAAGGTCGTAGTTGGCTCTTGCAAAACATCACTCCCCTAGCTGGGGTAATTACAAGAAACCTAGCCTACTCATAGGGTAAATTTGAGGCTATGTGTGATAGATAGATTGTGTTTTGATCGATCAATCCTTACCTAGCCATAGTTGACTCCCTTGCTTGATTAATCCTTACCCAATTGTCTTTAGGAGTAGTTGTTAGTTTAGTTTCCCACCAATTTTAGTTAGAATTCTCGCTTGGTATTTACCTATTGAGTCAAAATCTAGTAGCTTTAGGTCCTTGCTCTACTTATTCATCCACATATTGTTCCCTAAGGGATTCGACCCTAACCTCTAAAGTTGGGTAATATGCTAACGACGATTGCCCGTACTACCTTCAAGCAGTAGGGTTAAGTGACATTAGAGCCCATAGTGAAGGCATCCCTTATCTTTACGAGCAAATTTTTGTGGGATATGGTGAGATCGTAGATCCGACCAACACATACAGATAATACCCTGAAGCTGGACCATATGGTATTGGTTGCCAGCATCTTGGCTAGCTATGACATAGATTGGGCCTGCCTAATTGCAGAGAAGATTCATGAGGTGGACCTGAAGAGGTCCACCACCATACTATTCCCATGCCTGATATATTGCTTTTGTATAGGGGCAAAAGTGGAGATACTTCACTACTTGGACACTCAGATCAAGGTTAAAAGGACTTTGGATGCTAGTCTAATAAAGGCTGATGAGAACTCGGTGGCCCTCCAGTGAACACCACGCCCTCTAGTCCAGAGGCCAGAGATGTTCGTCATAGTGCCACTACCTGAGCCTCTATCTTCTTCCACCAATGCTGCTCCCACTACTGAGGGCCCCCACAGACTGAGGATGCTATAGAGAGGGGGCCCACTACTACCATTTCTACACTAGAGGCTGTGCTCGCTCACTCAACACCTGCTAGCATGCTATATGTGTCAGCGACATCTATTCAGGCCATGGCATAGAGACAGGCTCACACTGAGTCCCAGTTGACTCAGTTACTACAACATATTCAACCTTGGGTTCGCTAGGTCATCTCAGGGGCTGAAGCGCGTATGCAGACATGTACTGTGGCTTCTATTCAGGAGATACTCACATTCATGGATAGCTGTATTGATGCATTCGAGAGGCGAGTAAAGAAGAGCTACTACTCAGTTCAACTTGGAGATTTGATGACTATTCGGACAAAGATCCAGCAGCTCTGGTTTGAGATGAGGACAGCAGTAGCAGCACCAATTATGTTCTCGTAGGTCAATGCAATCAATGTGGTGGCTGATTTCTTTGCACCTGAGGATTCATCACTGCCTTTCCTCAAGAAGCGACCCCACACGAATGATCCAGAAGTAGCGAGACTAGAGGCGGGGATGACAAAGGAGGAGCAATTCAATCTTGCTTAGTGTCGTCCCATACAAGATGAAGAGGAACATCAAACATGTGAGTTAGAGAGGATGAAGGGTGCTAGACCCTCCATACAAACTGATGCTACTGAGGGGTCCACCAGACAGGCAGGTTGAGGGTGGTCAGGTAGGTTGAGGGTGGTCAGACTCAGCTAGAGACCGACGCTTAGGCCCCCAAGTATGTTTGTGGACCCCTGTGCTTTATTATTTTGATATGTTATGCAATGAGAACAATGCAAAGTCTTTTTGATAGGATGTGGGTTGTTATAGACCTTAGTGAAGTCTGAGTAACTATGGCTTATAACTATCCTAAATTTTGAGTCCAAGTGGTTTTCTTGCCTATATTTTTTCCCCAAGGACATTTATTTTCTATTGAACCGGAATCTTTAGAATGTGTGGATAGTATTAGTAGCATATAATACTAAAGGCTATATCATATGTTAGTTTTTGTGTGAAAAATAATACCTATCAAAATTTTGAATCTTAGTCTTGATAGCAACCATGCATGTTTGAATGATTAGCGGTGTTTGTTCTGATAAGTGAGGTTTAATCGTGATGAAAAGCATAATCTAAGAGGCTATGCTAATGGTGTAATCATTGTCATGTGTTTGTGAGCTTTGTTTGCTAAATTCTAATACTGTGATTCAATTCAGAACTTTCGCTGTTACTCAGACTTAGATTGTAGGTTAGTTCGTTAGGAAAGGATCTCGACAACTGTTCATATTAGTCCACTTAGCCTAAATAACTAACCAAATGTGTAATATATCCCTTAATCCCCAGTTTGAGCCTTACATATACCCTTTTCTTTGTAAAAACCTAAGTAACCTAGCCTTGTTGAATGTAAAATCCTGAAAATTCCCTGGTCCTTCCTTGAATATTATGTACCTTGATTTAGGCAAATAACTTAAGTTGAGGATGGCTACTAAAAGTGGCAGCGGTTCATAGGTTGGATATTATGCACCTGGACTCAGGACAAAAGCCTAAGTTGAGGGTAGCTGGTGTAAGGATAATCATATAAAATGGGGAGGAATATAGTGATACATGGAAAAAGGATAAATATGTGCTATGGGTGCAAGAAAAAAGAATAGATGCCTAAACAATGAGTTAAAAAGAAAAAATGATGTGAAAATAGAAGGCAATGAGATAAGATTGAGAGTAAGGCACCTAGAAAAAGATTGAAATAGAAGAAAGAGAGAATGAGTTGAAAAATAACAATGTTGGTAGGGCAAAAGTGTATAATAATGCATTGTCAAGAAGGACCACTAGTCACTATATTCCCATACATCATACCAAAGTCCCTTGAGCCTACATTACAAGCCAAGAAAGTCCTGTTGTGATCCTAGTCCAAGTACTGAAAGGTCATAGTTATGAGTATAGGGGAAAATATATGGTATTGAGCATGCTATTTAAATATCTGTTGTGAGAATAAGTGATTTTGTTTAATCCCAAGCATTGAATCTGAAAATATTATCATGAATGAGATATGAGACTTGTCTTTGTGAAGGGACTTGCATTTCACTGTTGATCTTAGACTTATTAATTCAATGATTGTTGCTTACCTGTAGTTATCTTGCTTATCATAGTTGCACTGTCATATGTATTGATCTGCATTGGTTTGTTTGATGGCTATCTGCTATACATTGATGAGTAGTGTGGGTATATGTTCTTTACTTTGGAATGTTGTATACCATAGGATTGAGGTCTGTGTGTTACAATACTGCTTATGTAGATTGAGTCCATTGCTTGAGGACAAGCAACAATTCTATGTTATGGGTGTTGATGTGATGTCAAAATATAACACTTTTGATACATAAAATATGGAATTTTGTGTGTTCTCAAAGTGATGTTAGTGGTTTTAATGTCTTTATATGTTTTTTTTTAAGATTACATGATTTGGCAAGATTTTGGGCTAAGTGTGAAGTTGTTGTAGTTTTTGTTGATCTGCGACACACTTTATGGGCCGTTGATGTATCCACGAGCCGTAGAGTTGGGTACGTAAGTAAGATCCAGTGAAGGGATGATTTTTTGAAGTTGCATCTACGAACTGTCAAATGAGCCGTAGAATGATGTACGAGTCATAGCTGAGGTTCTGTACCCTAAGGATTAGAAGTTGGAATTTTCTAAAGAGTCGTAAGATGAAACCCTATATAGGCCATACGTATTAATATGACTCGTAGAAAGGTCTAGTAGAAGTTGTGCCCAGATTCAGGAGAATGAAGTTCACGAAGCCCAGGTACGGGCCATAAAACATAGTATGACCCATAACACTGCTCGTATTGCCTATTGAATCCAGCTTTTTTATTTTATTTTGGATTTGTATTTTAAGTACTATAAATATACTTTTAGATTATTTTTCGTTAGAGAAGAGAGGAGAACGACCAGAAGCCTTGAGAGAAGTTCTTAGAAACACTTGGAACATTATTTTGTGATCTTAATTCATATTTTGTGATTTCTTGTGAAGAGCTAGGATTTCTTGTTCTTAAATTCATCCCTGTAAGTAATCAATTATGTTATTCTATATCATGATTCTGGATAGCTAAATCCACAATTAGGGTTGTGGGAACCATAAAGAACTAACAAGGTAAAACTGAATAATTCGTAATTCTTGGAAAGTGTGCATACAAGTATTAATTAATTTGCTACATTTTGATTGCTTTTTAATGGTGGCCAACATTAGAACTCTCCTAGTTGTTACTGACTGGATCAAGGTAATAACTAATGGGAAAAGATATTAATTAACAAGATTTGATCGATTTTTTTCTCGTCTAACCAACCAACCTGGATCAAGGGGAGGTTATACTAGGACAATAGGTATGAGTTAGTAATGTCACACTGCGGGGATGGATCAAATCACGTAGTAAAATTTTCCTCTTGCCTGGATCAAAGGGTTTCTTAAACTTAACTTACCATTCTGAGTGCAACACAGTATAAAAGAATGTGGTTATTTGGTAATACCAAGTTAGAGAATCATGGGGAACACAATATCCTAGTTACTCTTCTTACTAATTTCATAACACTTCTAGTTTAGGTTTTCTTTCTGCAAATTACAAACCCTCCCTTTTCGGGAGACAAGTAGGTTAATTAACTTGAATTGCTTGTAATTACTTTGAGTTTATCATATTCCCTGTGGGTTCCAACATAATTATGGTTAGGTTATATATCTTGATAACGACTTCTTTAACCTTCAAAAAGGAGGGGTATCTTGGGTGACATCACTGACCCAAGAGATGGAACTTTGGAAGTGACATCCCTAAACCGCACTAGGTGACAGACACAACCCTTAGAAATCCTCTTATGGATTTTAGCGTACGAAACAAATCGACCCTTACATACCGAGATACTACCCTTCCACTCAAGAATGGGTTAATTTGGGAATTAAAATTTGACCCTACGGGTTTGAAAATCTAGAGAAGCATAGGGGAATACAACCAATTCATCCCAAGAATGACATCAAAATCAACCATAGAAAGTTCTGTTAGATCACAAGGGACAACTTTAAACAGGATAGATAACCAATCAATCCCAAGAATGACATCAAAATTAACCATAAGAAGTTCTATTAGATCACAAGGGACAACTTTATGCAACATAAATGTGGGATAATTTTTATAAACTCTTTTTGCAATCACCAACTCACCTATGGGGGTATAAACTTTAAATGGTATAAGCAAGACTTCAGGACATACATTGAATCTACTTGCAATGAAAGGAGTTACGAAGGATAAATTGACTCCTATATCTAATAATGCATACATGTCAAAATTATAAACTTTGAACATACTGGTAACAACACATGGAGTCTTTTCTATTTATTGTCGAGCGTGAAAGGCATAAAATTGGTTGGCTTTTGGAGAACCTCTGTGAGATTGACCACCTTGGCCTTGAGGCCCAGTATCACTAGTTCTACACTCTCTAGCATGATGGTCGGGTTTTCCACACTTGAAGCATGCTTCAGAATCGGTTAAGCATTCACCTTTGTAAGATCTTCCATACTTGGCACAATTTGGTGAGGCTTGAGCTCTAGGACCTATTTGTGGCTTGGGGTTGGACCCCTTGTCCTTGTTGAACCTAGGAGGAGGAGCATTGGTTGAACCTTGGCCCACTTGCTTTTGGCCACCATGATATTTGTGATGTCTACTAAATCTTTGGTAGGAAAATCCACCACCATCAACCCGAACCCTCTTAGACACTCTAGCATGCTCTCTCAAGTTTTCCTCCTATATTTTCTTCATATAGGTCATAAGGAAGGAGATATCCATCTCCTTCACGAGCATGGCAGTTTTTCACTCCTAAAACATGAACTCTGACACCTCAGAAACTTGCTCATCCTTGTCCTTGGGTCGTTAATTATGAGCTATGAAAACATTGAGAGTTTGGTTAACTTGAGGGAGTATTCCCTCATACTCATGTTTCTTTGTTGAAGGTTGATGAACTCTTGCACTTTGGCCTCCCTTTGCTCCAATAGAAAGAACAAATCTAGAAAAACTCCCAGTAATTCTTCCTAAGTGATTGGTCTTACTTCATCTCTCTCTTCCACCCATTGACCTTGCTATCATGATTGACATGACAAGACGAATGGGGAACTCGAAGGAATCCTAAAAATCCTCTTAGGATATCAATCACACATCCTTGGTCGCGGAAGCATAATTATAACAAGAAGAGATATAAATAAGGGGAATGGGACTAAGGGAAGTCTTTGATAATCATAAAATACTCAAGAGTCAAGCTCATAACATAAGTACATCAATTGTTCCAATAACACCTCTAACATAGATTGAAGCAAGGGCTAAGACACTTTCCGTGCTTACCCTCATAGTATCAAGTGTTAAATATAAAGAGATATCAAATAGTAAAAGAAGAATAGCTAGTGTCCCCGGACTTGAGGACTCACCAAAGCTTATCTTCCAAAATGCCAATACTAGCCATATGGAGGATGATCAAGAGGTGCTCCAGTTCCTACATGGCAAGACATAGAGTATGCATTAATATATTTGAATGTACTAAGTATGTAGGATGCAATGTAACAAGACATAAGCCAACATATTTTAAATGCATAATCATAAGCAATGGGTAAGTGTAATATCAATCTGACATGCATGATCAATGCTTGAAATAAAACATTCTTGTAAATCATATAACTTGTATAGAACATAATACGTGTGTAGGAGGAGATCATAATCATTATAGACCAAACAATTACTACTTGGAATCCAAGGCATGTCACCCTCTTGGTGAGGTGATTGAGATATCCACCCCTCAACATGGTGGTATGGGCATGTCATCCCCCAACAAGGTGGCCGAGATATCTACCCCTCAACATGGTGGTATGGGCATGTCACCCCCCAACAAAGTGGTTGAGGCATGTCACCCCCTCAACAAAGTGACTGGGCATGTCAACTCCCCAAGAAGGTGTGCTCTACTTAGAACACCATAAATACATTTCATGAATTCAATGCATACGTGCAATCCCTTAATCATCATATAGTCAGTTGACTTATAAACCATGTAATAGATTATTAGTAACTTGAGAATCCTTGTTAAGACATTTTATCAAACACTTGGTGGGTTCATAATGTTAGTTCAAAATCATGCAATTCAAGAGTGAAATAATAAGAGAAAACTCAATGTAAATCAACCCACCAACACATAGTAAAACCCTCATATATAATACTTTGAAAACCATAATCAAATCTCATAATCGATCATAGTTTCATAACTCAAAACACGCATAGTATCAATAGACAAATCAATTCATAGTATAAGCTCGAAATAGATAAACATGCATAATCAATCAACATTTCATAAAATCCCAACATAATTTATAGTGAAAATCCGTAATAAGAGACACCTATATATGATATAACTTTGAAAACATGCAATTTTCCTAAAAAGGGAGATTGGGCTCCATGGGTCAAAGGAACCAATGGATAAACCCACATATCTCAAACTTGGGTTTCCTTGAGTTGAGCTTGAAGAGAACTTGGGGCTTGAAGAGAATCCTTAAGTTCAAAAGTTAGGCTTAAAATCCTTGAAATTTAAATTAGATATTTGGTTAAGTCTTGGAGAGGTTTTTGAGAGGAACCTGAGTGATATAGAGTTGAAAAACGGCTAAGTATAGGTGTTTTCATGCATATAACCCCAATGCCCTTGGGCCGAAATGAAAAATTGAGGAAAATCTAACACTGGTCTACGTTTGGTTCATGATGGGGACCTATAACACAGGCCTAGTTTGTACTACTTCGACCGCTGGCGCACTATGTGTAGGGCACAAATAGACACGTATAAGGAAAATTAGCCAAAATTATTTTTCACTATAGGTCATCTAAAATCAGAGTTATACCCATTTCCCACTCAATTTTTCCCCTGATCAAGAATATGAAGTCGGATTTTCGATATCATGCACAGATTTTGAGTTATATGGAAATTATGATTATTAGCATTTCCAAAGCACATTTTTGGCCATTTCAGTATCTCCCCCTTGGGAACATTCGTCCTCAAATATCAAAGAAACATACATAAGAGAAGTAATCATGATGATTTCTGCCTGACACGAATGCAACAAATGTACTTAAACATCATTTTCAAAATTCTCAATATGAATATCCAAAATCACCATAAACTTGTCAACATAAACATGAATACATGCAAAAGGACATAAGGGCTGAGACTTAAGACTTGAAATTATATAGGGGACTTAAATTAGTACCTTCGGCTTGAGTAGAGTGGAAAAGGTATGGGACCGCTTTCTCATGTCAGCCTCGGCTTCCCATGTGACACTTTCAACTTGTTGATACCTCCAAAGGACCTTGATAGAAGCTACATCTTTGTTTCTCAATCTTTTCACTTGTCTATCCAAAATCTCCATCGAGACCTTCTCATAAGTCAAATTATCTTCTACAACACCCACAATATCCAAGGGCACTATAGCACTTGGGTCACCCACACACTTTCTCAATATGGATACATGGAAAATCAGATGAACCATATTCATCTCCATAGGGAACTCCAACTCAGATGTAACCTTGCCAACCCTCCTCAAAACTTTATAAGGACCCATAAATCTTGGGCTTAACTTCCCTTTCTTACCAAATCGAACCACATCCTTCATAGGTGAGACTTTCAAGTAAACCCAATCATTAACCTTAAACTCAAGATCTCTTCTTCTCACATCAGAGTAGGGCTTTTGTCTACTTTGGGATGTTTTCAATCTTTTCCTTATCAACCTTACCTTCTCCAAGGCTTCCATGAAAAAATTTGTACCTAGAAACGCCATTTCCGCCACTTCAAACCATCCAACTAGGGATCTACGATGTCTACCATAAAGAGCTTCAAAGGGAGCCATACCAATGCTTGAGTGGCAGCTATGTTGTAAGCAAATTCAATGAGTGGAATCGGTTTATCCCGACTACCCTTAAGCTCTAAAACACAAGCTCTAAGGATATCCTAAAGGGCTTGGATAGTCCTCTTGGTTGGACCATCCGTTAAAGGATGAAAAGCCGTGCTAAGCTTAACCTTGGTAACAAGACCTCTTTGAAAGGACTTCCAAAAGTGAGAAATTAATTGAGCACCATGATCCAAAATGATAGACAAAGGCACCCCGTGCAATCTAACCAACTTATGTATATACAACTTGGCATAATCTTCGACACCATAAGTGGTTTAAACCGGTAAGAAGGGAGCTAACTTTGTTATTCTATCCACAACAACCCAAATAGAGTTAAAATGTTTCCTAGTCTTAGGCAACCCAACCACAAAATCCATGTTGACCTCTTCCTACTTCCTAGTAGTAATTTCTATATCTTAGGTCAGGCCACCCGACCTTTGGCGTTTGGCCTTCACTTGTTTGCAATTGTGACATTCGGATATGAACTTGGCAATGTCTCTCTTCTTACCACCCTACAAATACACTTCCCTCAAGTCTCTATACATCTTTGTAGAACCAGACTGAATGGAATAGGATGAATTATGGGCCTCTTTCAAGATTTGTTCTTTCTAATCATCCACATTTGGCACACACAATCTACCTTAGTACCTAAAGGAACTATCTCCCCCTTGGGAGAAAACCTCCACATTACCATCTCTCACTAAGGCCTTCAACTCTAGCAAGACAGGGTCAAGATCTTGTTTTCACTTCACCTCCTCAATCAAAGAAGATTTAGAACCATCAATAACCATTACACCCCCATTATCAATTTCATCCAACCTAAAACCCCGGCTAGCCAGCCGGTTAACCTCTCCAGCCACCTCTTTGCCACTATCATCAACATGAGCTAAACTACCCAAAGACACCCTACTTAGAGCATCAGCCACAACATTAGCTTTTTCGAGGTGATAATGCACACTCATATTAAAATCTTTAAGGAACTCTTACCACCTTCTTTGTCTCAAGTTAAGATCTTTTCGGGTGAACACATATTGGAGACTCTTGTAATCGATGAACACATCAACATGAACCCCATACAAGTAGTGACACCAAATTTTTAAGAAAAATACCATGGCCACCAATTCAAGATCATGGGTGGGATAACTCTTCTCATATGCCTTAAGTTGACTAGAGGCATATGCGATCACCTTACCACTTTGCATCAAAACACACCCCAAACCAATTCTTGAGGCATCACAATATACAACAAATCCTTATGAACCCTCCAGTAGAGACAAGATAAGAGTGGAGGCAAGCTTTTTTTTTGAAGTTTGAAAACTCTTTTTACACTCATCGGTCCACACAAATGTCACCTTGTTTTGTGTCAATTTAGTCATGGGAGAAGCAATAAAAGAGAAACCATTTACGTATAGCTGATGGAGTTTACCCAAGAAACATTTAATGTCCAATGGAGTCAAAGGACTAGGACAATTTCAAATCACCTCATTTTTTGTAACGATCGCAAAAAGTGCCCAAAAATGTGCCTCGAAAGTATTCGAAATCGTGATCTTTGTATCTCCAAAAATTCATTCTAACAACACATCTTCACAGACCAAGAACTACGAGATCAGACCGGTTTTATATCACCCTTCAATTCGAATTAGCAAAAGCAATGTCTCTCATTATGAGAATGTATATAACCCTATTCCGGCTGAACAGCCATTTGATCTCCATCAAAATCGGCATTGAATCCATTTTTGCTGTGATGTTCATGAATGGCTCTGAATATTACAAGGACAATTTACTTAGATTTATTGAATCCATAATGGATTCAATCAAGTTAAGTAAGATAAGCAAACTTTATTTCGTTCCAAAATGGGTTGAGCCCTGGGATTTGACGGCGGACGTTATTTACAAATCTAACTTCTATTCTTATTCAAGTGGTCAAATAGAGTGGGGAATGGGTCTAACTCAAATTTGAGAGCAACTGTATCAAAATCCAAAAATTACAAAAAATGCTATTTAAGAGGGTCAACTTTGAAGGAGAATATCTCTTCGCATACAAAGAACTGGATGGGCCATGACTTACCAAATTAAATCCCTTTGAATTAGATTTCCAACACACTTAGTTTCACCTTATTTCGTGTTCTGATGAGGGATTTATGGCCATTTTCATAGAACTCATTTGTGCAGAAAATGCAAATTCCATTGGAGTTTTCGCGTCGCCTCCGTGATCCGCCCCTGTTGTTTTTGGCACTTGTTTTAATTTTTTTGGTCCAAGACTTATAAGTCTTGGGCCTAGGGGTTCCCACACTTGCAAATACATATACTTAGCCTTATTTCACCCTCATATCATCCTTAACATTCCCCAATATCCTCTCAAACACTTAGACTCATATTTCACCCTAAATTCAAGTCCGAATCTCAAGACTAATATTAAGGATTTCTACAAGGATTACATTTAAGCTCCAAGTCTCCATCTCTATTCTCTTTCAAGGGTTCTCCAAAGCTAAGGTATGTGGTGTTAAACCATTGGATCTTTCCACCCATGGTGCCTAAGCCTCTTTTATACTAATATTGCATGATTTAAAGTTGATTTTACATGCGGGTCTTATATATTGAGAAATTTACTGCGCAGTGATTTTAGTTCATGAAAGTATGGTTGTTTTAGTATTTTTGAGCTCTAAATCTTAGATATAATGTTTGATTTAATGAGGCATTTTTATGTGAATGTCTTGGGGGTATTGCAAGGTGTTGGTTGATGGTTTTACTACAGGTTTTCTTGCATGATTTCATCTCTGAATTGCATGGTCTTTTACCCCCATCACACCTCCTAAGAATTAGATAAAATGTCCGGCTAGGATTTCTTAAAGAATTGAAGGTCTAATGCATGTCTTATGAGTTGAACAGTATTATGATGATTATATGATAATGAAATGATGATGGAAAAATGGTATGCATATCATGTATAATGATGAGATAAATGTAGGCATATGATGACTTTATGATGATGAAAGTATGTTGTATATGTGTTGAATTCATGAAAAGTATCTATGATGTTGCAAGTTGATTGCCTTGTTGAGGGGATAACAAGCCTCAATCACCTTATTGAGAGGGTGCCAAGTCTCAATCACCTTGACAAAGGGGTGCCAAGCCTCGGTTGCCTTGTTGAGGGGGTACCAAGCCTCAAACACCTTGTTGAGAGGGTGCCAAGTCTCAATCACTTTGACGAGGGGGTGTCAAGCCTCGTTTGCCTTGTTCAGGGGGTACCAAGCCTCAATAACCTTGTTGAGAGGGTGCCAAGTCTCAGTTACCTTGACGAGGGGGTTTCAAGCCTCGAATGCCTTGTTGAGGAGATATCAAGACTTAATCACCGTTCAAGGAATTGTGTGCCTAGGAGTTGGAAAGTAGTGCACTTGGTCTGTCCTTCACAAATGATATCCTATATGAGCATTAGTTACTTAAGCATCTTTTACTTATGCATTGATCATACATGTCATATTTCTATATACTATGCCTATTGCCTATTGTTATGCATTTTGGATTATGATGCTTATATCTTGTTGCATTGCATCTCACATACTTAGTATATTCAAAGGTACTATCGCATACTCTATGCCTACATGATGTTACCATGTAGGAACTAGAGCTCTTATTGATTCTTCTTGTGGCTGGACGGATTGTTCAAGTTAGTCTTTGGTGAGTCCCCTATTTCAGGGACAATGACTATTCTCTTATACTATGTTCTAATACTACCTTTCTTTTATATATGTATTAACTATGAGGGTGATCCCGATTGCTTGTCTTGGCCGCCTCTCTTGTCTATGTATTTAGAGGTGTTAGTTGGACAAGTTATGTATCTATGATTTGAGCTTAGATCCGTTATCTCTTGATGGTGATGTTTTGCAAGTTATCCCCTAGTCCATTGCCCTTTATTCTTATTTTATGACTTTTGACATGCTTCTGTGACCAACGATGTGTAATGACAAGTTTAGAGTCTTGATTAGGGACCCTTCGGACTCCCCATTCGCCGTGACAAGTCTAGGCCCTATTTTGGACCGTGACAAACTTGGTAGCAGAGCACTAGATTTTTGGATCCTCGGAGTCCAACACACCGCATTAATTAGAGTCTTATTCATGGTTGTGTTGTGCACCACAACTATGAGTAGGAGCCTATGAGATATTTTAGGAAATATTTTTCTTCTTCATGGTTGATGTCATGCTTTAGATGCGAGATAGGGATTTTTCTTCTAACGAATGTTCTCTGCTCTTTTAGTTGATCATGCCACTTCAAAGAGGAGGGTGAAGGAAGATAAGTAGAAGGTTTTGATTTTGATGGATCAGATTTCACTATTTCTTCTCTATTCTTTCAGTTGATGGTGGGGCTTCTTGTGTGCCAAAGTTGTTGTGTGGGCCTTTGGTGTCCATTATTTTGTTGGGTGTATTATTGCTAGAAAGTTTATAGGTGTTGATTCGGATTTGCATATATTTGGTCTTGCTTCATGGTTTGTTGGAGTTGACATGGTGGATTTGGATGTCATTATAGGGATGGAATGGTTGCATGCATGTTGTGTCTTCATGGATGGTAGAACCCATAGAGGTAGCCCCGATTCCCTAATGAGCCCGTCTTTGAGTGGGAGGTTGTTAAATGTTAGTAAGGGAGGTAGGTCCATTTTATTCCTTAAGGTAAATTGGTCTCTAAGGGGTTACATTTGTCATCTTGAGAGAAATAGAGGTGTTGAACCTAAGTTGTTTTGTCTATAGAATTGTTGTTTGTGGAGGATGAGGCTTTGAATGTCCTTTCTGATATTTTGAATTTTGGGGTAGTGTCCTTTGGTTTGACTAGTACATCGGTTATGCCTATGAGTATCATGAGTAAGATCTCTAGTCCTTAGCCTAATAGATTTATAGTGGTTTTGGTGATAATAATGTGGTTCGTTCCCTAAGGAGGTAGTGAATATGAGTCATTTGAGAGTAGCACTATAAGTTTAAGGAAGAAGGTTGGGTGCTAGTAGGAGAGATGAGAATTTTGGTGGTAAGAGGTTTCCTTCCTAGGTTGTGTGGTGCCTAGTAAGGTTATAAAGGTGGACCTTAGTAAGTCAAATGTGATTAGAGATTATCCTAGACCTTTGAATTAATCGAATATTAGGATCTTCTTAGGTTTAGTGCGCTATTATCGGATCGGAGATTGTGAGTAGGCTCTCTTCTATTGTTGCTCCTATGACTTAGTTGATCCTATGTAAGGAAATGTTGTGACCGATATTTTGATTAGGGTGATTTGATAGGTTCGAGAGTTTCTATTTCTTGTATTATTCCTTGGTGCTAGTAGGATTCATGTGTATGTGGGTTGATCCTTGATCCCTTCTAATTAAGGAGACCCGAAATTATTTTCAAGAAAACCTACAAGAATTTTACTTATTTTAATTTGGGATTTGAATATTACGATTCCTAAAATTTTATTGATATATGAGTAGTGTTTATTTGATGATTCTAATGTGATTTAAACCATTATATGATGATTTACTTTGGGTTTATGAAGTTATAAGTATGCATATTCCCATTTTGAAATTATTTATGCATGAGAGATTACACTATGGATTTAAATATGGAATTAACTATGTTTCCACTTCAACTTCGTATTGTGAATGTTGATTTTTAAATGGAGTCTTAATTACCCATGTCATTTCCTTATTGTTCATAGCATATGCATTCATGTACACGAATTATTTTGAAAAAAAATTATGCTATGAGTTAGTCCAATTTCGATTTATGGTATGATTTTGATAAAAGGTTGGTTATGACAATATTGTGATCACATATGTCTTTGACTTTGGTTCTTTAAGCTTTTTGGGTGCTTGCACCACTTTGTATATGAATGGGCTATTCCTATGCATGAGTATTATGACTATGAAATTATATTTTGGCATTTGAGCCTAAGTATGAATTATTATGAATGGTGTTTGGCTTTTAAGCCCAATTGTGCATTGCAATGATTTGGAAAATGACTATTGCCTCTTTGAAAGTATGTATATGCATATTATAAGTATTCTTATGAGATGACGACTTAGCTTGTTGTGTTGAGGATCTTGGTGTAGTTTAGGCTACTTGCATAGTATATCTCTAATGAGTGTAGAACCTGTAAGGTTGTAATATGATGGGTAAAGGATGGTTGATCTGTTTAGTCTACTACGATGGGTTAGTCACTTCTCTAAGATTGATTTTTGCTTCAGGATTTTTCCCTAATTGAGGGTGAGGGTAGGTGATATCCCTAAATGTCCTTTTTGGACTAGGAGTGAACATTTTGAATACCGGAGGAGTTATTTGGTTGGTTTATGCATCGGTCGTGTATATGGGTTTCATGAATAGGGTCTTAAACCCTACCTTGATATGTTTGTGATGGTCTCTAGTGATGAGGTATTGATTTGTTTAGAGCTTGTGAATTATTTTGGGGTAGTGTTGCAAGTCTTGGATGATGTGGGGATTGGTTGCTAAATATGATAGGTGTGAGTTGAGGATATAAAAGAGGTTGTTAGAACTCATTAGGGATTATGATATGAGTGTGCATTATTTTTTTTATAAGGCTAGTGTTGTGGATGGTGCTCTAGGTAGCCTAGTGTGTGCAATAATGGTGATAAGGAGATGCCTAATGGAGTCCATCGGTTGGCTAGACAGGGAGTTAGGTTGAAGGAAGTTGAGAATGGTGGTATAGTGTTCTTGATGGTTCCAAATCTCTTGGGTTAAGAGGACAAGATTAGGCAAGGCCTTGATTTTTGCCTTATTAGAATTGGAAGTTTTGGTGAGAGAATGATAGAATGGAGGTTGTCTCCCAAGAGGGAGATGGCGGTTATGGTACCAAATAGGTTAGGTGTATTTAAGATTGACAATTGAGTTGAGGATTGTGAGTCCTTATAGAACGTAGAGGTTGGTTGGTAAGGTTGCATAAGTTTGGGAATTGCCTATGGTAGGGGTATGGTTTATCCGTTTTTTCATGCTTCTCGGTTGAGGGGATGTGTTGGTGACCCTAGTGCTATAGAACTCTTTGAATTTGTGGGTAAGGTGGAGGATAAGTTGGCTTAGAACGAGGTCCTGGTGGAGGTGTTGGATGGATGAGTGGTGAAATTGATTTATTGATAATGATATGGTGTTCGTCAATGCCCTTTGGAAGAGTTGTCTATTCATATGTGTTTTTGGAGAGCCGGTGCAGATATGGAGAAGCGATATCCATATCTCTTTCACTCTATTCAAGCTTATGATGACATTCCAAGTCTTTTCTATGATTCTAAATCCTATGTTTCAGCCCCTATGTCATTCATGTGCATTCATGTTTAAGTTGGCAAGTTTCTGATAATTTTACATTTATGTTTAGATTTCGAAAATGTTATTTTTAATGTAATGTTGTGTTCTTGTTGGGGCTGATTTGTTGATGATCACTCTTTTCTTGTACGTCCCTTTTACATTCGGGGACAAATGTTCCCAAGGGGAGATATTGTAACGACCTCGAAAAGTGCCCGAAAATGTGCCTCATAAGTACCTGGAATCGTGATTTTCATATATCTAAAAGTCCGTTCATTATTTTGAAAATCCGACTTCATATTCTTGTTCAAGTGGTCAAATTGAGTGGGAGATGGGTCTACCCCGAATTTTAGAGCAACCGTATCAAAATTCAAAAATCGCAAAAAATGCTATTTAGGAGGGTCAACTTTGACGGGACATATCTCTTAGCACACAAAGAATTGGGTGGCGCACGACCTACCAAATTAAAGCAAATCAAATTTCCAACACACTTGGTTTCACCTTATTTCAAGTTCGGATGAGAGATTTATGGGCATTTTCCTAGAACTCGTTTGTGCAAAAAATGCAGATTCCAGTGGGGTTTTCGTGTTGTCTCTGCGATGCGCCCCTGTTGTTTTTGGTGCCTATTTTAATTTTTTTGGTCCAAGACTTATAAGTCTTGGTACGAAGGGTTCCCACACTTGAAAATACATATTCTCAGCCTTCTTTCACCCTCATATCATCCTTAACATTCCCCAATATCCTCTCAAACACTTAGACTCATATTTCACCCTAAATTCAAGTCCCAAACTCAAGACCAATCTTAAGGATTTCTTCAAGGATTTCATTCAAGCTCCAAGTCTCCATCTCTATTCTTTTTCAAGGCTTCTCCAAAGCCAAGTTATATGGTGTTGAACCATTGGGTCCTTCCACCTATGATGCCTAAGCCTCATTTTTACTAATATTGCATGTTTTAAAGTTGATTTTACATCTGGGTCTTGTATATTGAGAAATTTACTGCCTAGTGATTTTAGTTCATGAAAGTATGGTTGTTTTTGCATGTGTTGAGCTCTAAATTTTGGATCTAATGTTGAACTTGATGAGGCGTTTTGATGTGAATGTCTTGGGGGGTGTTACAAGATCTTAATTGATGGTTTTACAATAGATTTTCTTGCATGATTTCATCTCTAAATTGCATGGTCATTTGCTCCCATCACACCCCCAAGTGTTTGAAAAAATGTCCGACTGGGAATTCTTGAGGAATTGAAGGTCCAATGCATGTCTTATGAGTTGAATAGTGTTATGATGATTATATGACGATGAAATGATGATGGAACAGTAGTATCCATATGATGTATAATGATGAGATAAATGTAGGTATATGATGACTTTATGATGATGAAAGTATGTTGTACATGTGTTGAATTCATGAAAAGTATCTATGATATTGTAAGTTGATTGCCTTGTTGAGGGGGTAACAAGCCTCAATCACCTTGTTGAGAGGGTGCCAAGTCCCAATCACATTGACAAGGGGGTGCCAAGCCTCGGTTGCCTTGTTGAAGGGGTACCAAGCCTCAATCACCTTATTGAGAGGGTGCCAAGTCTCAATCACTTTGATGAAGGGGTGTCAAGCCTCGGTTGCCTTGTTGAGGGCATACCAAGCCTCAATCACCTTGTTGAGAGAGTGCCAAGTCCCAATCACCTTGACGAGGGGGTGTTAAGCCTTGGATGCCTTGTTGAGAGGGTATCAAGCCTCAACCACCATTCAAGGAATGGTGTGCCTTGGAGTTGGAAGTCGTTCACTTAGTCTATCCTTCACAAATGATATCCTATATGAGCATCAATTACTTAAGCATATTTTACTTATGCATTAATCATACATGTGATATTGCTATATGCTATGCCTATTGCCTATTGTTATGCATTTTGGATTATGATGCTTATCTCTTATTGCATTGCATCCCACATACTTAGTACATTCAAACGTATCAATGCATACTCTATGCCTACATGATGTTACCATGTAGGAACTGAAGCTCCCATTGATACTTCTTGTGGCTAGACGGATTGTTCAAGTTAGCCTTTGGTGATCCTCCATTCTGGGGACAATGTCTATTCTCTTATTCTATATTCTTAGACTATCTTTCTTTTATGTATGTATTTACTATGACGGTGAGCCCGGTTGCTTGTCTTGGCCGTAGCTCTTATCTATGTATTTAGAGGTGTTTGTTGGACAAGTTATGTATCTATGATTCGAGCTTAGACTATTTATCTCTTGATGGTGATGTTTTGCAAGCTATCCCCTAGTTCCTTTCCCCTTATTTTTATTTTATGCCTTTTTACAAACTTTTGCGCCTAATGATGTGTAATGACAAGTTAAGAGGCTTGATTGGGGACCCTTCGGGCTCCCTATTCGCCGTGTCACGTGTAGGACCTATTTTGGGTCATGATAGTTTTCTTAGGATCCACCTTAATGCTGTCACCCAACACCATATTCTCTATAAAAGCAACCTCTTTCCCCAAAACTCATATTTGTCATATTTTGCATACAACCTCTCTCCCTCAAGATTTGCCACACCACCCTCAAGTGATCCACATGCTCCCCCTTACTATGGGAATAAATCAAGATATTATCAATTAAAACCACCACAAACAAGTCAAGGTAGGGTTTAAAGACCCTACTCATAAGATCCATAAATATAGCCAGTGCATTAGTCAAACCGAAAGGTCATAACTACAAACTAAAAGTGCCCATTCCTAGTACAGAAAGCCATCTTGAGAATGTCATACTCCCTCACTTTCACTTGGAGATACCCAGACCGAGGATCAATCATAGAAATGTGACTAGCCCCTATCAAAAAAGTCATCAATCCTTGGTAGCGGGTACTTGTTCTTTATGGTGACCCTGTTAAGTTACCGGTAATCAATGCACATTCTAAGAGAACCATCCTTTTTCTTCACAAGTAACACCGGTGCACCCCAAGATTACTTACTAGGCCTTATGAAACCCTCTTCCAAAAAGTTCCTCAATTGCTCTTACAACTCCTTCAACTCCGGGGCCATATGGTAAAGGGGAATAGAAATGGCTTGAGTATCGGGAAGGAGGTCTATATTAAAATCTATTTCCCTTTTGGGAGGAACACTAAGAAAGTCATCGGGAAAGACATCAAGAAACTCATTAACCATCAGAATAGACTCAATAGAAAGGATATTTGAATCAACATCTCTAACCCTCATAAGATGACAGAGACAACCCTTAGAAATAAACTTTTGGGCTTTAAGGCAAGAATTGAATCTACCCTTGACTACCATATCACAACTTTCCTACTCAAGGACAGGCTCATTAGGGAATTGGAATTTCACCTTACAGGTTCGACAATCAATAGAAGCATAATATACATGCAACCAATCCATCCCAATAATGACATCAAAATCCATCATATCTAGCTCAACAAAGTAACAAGGCAAGATTTTACGCCATATGAACACGGGATAATTTCTATAGACTATTTTAGCGACAACAGACTCACCAATAGGGGTAGAAACTTCATAAGGTTCACACATAATTTAGGGGCTAACATGAAGGTTTTTGGCAATAAAAGGAGTAATAAAAGAAAGATTGGCACTCGGGTCTATCAAAGCATCCACATCAAATAAAAAATCTTTAATATATCAGTGACGACATCAGGCACCTCATCTACTCCTTGTCTCCCTTGAATAGCATATAATCTATTTTGCCTTAGAGCATCCTCTCGGTGGTCTCGTCTTCCGTTTTGGCCCTCATTTGCACCTTAGCCTTGTGGACGATCATCTCTACCTTTGTTTTGAGCATAAGTACAATTGATCACCCTATGATCCACTTCACCACAACGATAGCAAGTATTAGAGTTTTTCAAACATGGGCCATTATGGTTCCTACCACACCTTTGGCACATAGGGTTAAGCACCACATCACCACTACCTTGGAAACTTGGTATTGTCATTCGCAAACCTCCTATTAGAAAAATTGGAAGACCCTTTTCCTTGGAACTTGTGGCCTTGAGAAAACTGGCCACCCATGGAATTTTGGAATCCACCTTCAAAATGAGCCCTCTTGGACTCATAACTTCTTCTCTTTCTAAGATTTTCCCCCTCTAGTTTCCACGATCAAATCCTAGGGCCTAGACGTGACACGGTGAATAGGGAACCCGAAGGAACTCCAAACAATCCTCTTAACATATCATTACACATCATCAGTCGTGAAAGCAATTAAACACTATAACAAGAGTACAAATGAGGAAAAAGGGCTAAAGGGATACTTTCATAACATAAGCACCAAAATAAGAGAGTCAAGGCTCAATACATAAAATTTCCAACAACACTTCTACTACATAGATAAGAGTGGGGGCCAAGATAAGCAACCGGGCTCAGCCTAATAGTCAATACGTACATAAAAGAAAGATAGTCTTAGTACATAACATGAGATCATAGATATTTTCCCCAGAATGGAGGACTCACCAACTAGCTTGAGAGAATTCGTACTAGGCATGTGGAGGAAGAGGCTCAAGTGGCGCTCCGATTCCTACATGGTGACATCATGTAGGCATAGAGTATGTGTTAGTACGTTTGAATGTACTAAGTATGTAGGATACAATGTAACAAGAGATAAACAACATAGTCAAAATGCATAAGCATAGGCAATGAGTAACATATAATAATATGGCATGCACTGAAGATGCATAAAGTAAATAATGCTTACATAAAATATAACACATGTGCAAGAAGCGACCATCAATAATGATTTCATAGTTTATCAAGGTACAAAACCCTTGATTAGTTGATAGATTGTCCCACCCTACCACCCTTGGTGATTGAGGTACAAACCCCTCAACCTAGTTATCAAGGTACAAACCCCTTGATTGCTCGGTAAATCGTCGCACCCTACCACCCTTGGTGATTGATATACAAACCCCTCAACCTAGTTATCAAGGTACAAACTCCTTGATTGGTTAAAGGTATAAACCCCTTGATTGGTTATCAAGGTATAAACCCCTCGACATGTTTACCCGGGCTCTTAACTCTCTTGAGTAGGGCATGGTCAATTTCCAACACTACATAGGAGAATATCATATACATGCATTCCTTTCATCTTCATAAAGTTATTTTACTCATAAGACATGCATTGGACCTTCAATTTCTCAAAAAACCATAATCGGACATTTTATCAAACACTTGGCAGGTGCATAGAGCTATTGTAAAACCATGCAATTTAGGGATGAAATACAAGAAAATCCAATGTAAAACCGTCCATCAATACTTCGTAACACCTTCAAGAAATATACATCAAAACCCTTTATCAAATCCCATAATAGATCTTAGATTCATAGCTCAAAACATGCTAAAATAGCCACAATTTCATGAAACCCCAACATAGTTCATAGTCAAATTCATAGTAAGTAAGACCCATAAGTAAATCAACTTAAAATCATGCAATTTAAGTAAAAAGGAAGCTTAGGCTTCATGGGTGAAAGGAACCCATAAATGAAACCTACATACCTTAGCTTTGGATAATTCTTGATGAAGATTGGAAATTGAGAGTTGAAGCTTGAGTGAAATCCTTAAGATCCAGAAGAGATTGGATACTTGAATTTTGAGAGAACTATTAATCTAAGTGTTTGAGAGTGTATTGGGAATGTCTTGGATGATACGAAGGTGAAATATGTCTAATAATAGGTATTTTCATGCATGGGAAGGCTTAGGCCCAAGACTCAAAAGTCTTGGACCGAGCAACATATAACTGGGAAAAAATACTCATTCTGGATAAGTAAATTTTGGGAAATTGAAATTGTGATTTGTTTGCTCTAAAATCGAGGTTAGACCCATCTCCCACTCAATTTACCCGCTGATCTAGAATAAGAAGTCAGATTTTCGATATCACGCATGGATTTTGAGACATATGAAAATTACGATTTCAAGCACTTCCGAGGCATATTTTCGGGCACTTTTTGAGGTCGTTTCAATATCTCCCTCTTGTGAATATTCATCCCCGAATATTAAACAAATGTATATGAGAGACATAAGCAAGATAGATTCAGCCCACTTAAGGATGCAACAATGCACTTAAATATCATCTCAAAACAACATAAGTGTAAAATCATCATAAACTTTGTCAACATAAACATGAATGCATGCAAATGACATAGGGGATGAAACATGAGATATGAAATCACATAGGGAACTTAGATTAATACCTTAGGCTGGAGTAGAATGGAAAAGATAAGGATATCTCTTTTGTCATGTCCGCTTTGGTCTCCCAGCACTTTCGACTTGTTGATTCCTTGAAAGAACCTTAACGGAAGCAAGTTCTTGTTCCTTATCCTCTTCACTTACCTATCTAAGATCTCTATTGGAACCTCCTCATAAATCAAGTTGTCTTCAACTACACCCACAACAGCCAATGGAACAATTGCGTTTGGATCACCCACACACTTCCCCAATATAGACACATGAAACACCGGATGAACCAAATTTATTTCACTAGGCAATTCTAACTCATAAGCTACCTTTCCAATATTCCTCATAACCCTATAAGGACCCATATATCTTGGACTCAAGTTGCCCTTCTTACCAAAACGAACCACACTCTTCATAGGTGACACCTTCAAGTATACCTACTCACTAACTTTGAATTCAAGATCCCTTCTCCTCACATTAGCATAGGACTTTTGGCGACTTTGGGATGTCTTCAACCTTTCTCTAATCATCCCAACCTTCTCAAGAGCATCCATAGCCAGATCTAGTTCCAACAAAGACACCTCTCCAACCTCAAACCACCCAATCATTGACCTACAACGTCTACCATAAAGAGCCTCAAAAGGGGCCATACCGATGCTAGCATAATAGCTATTGTTATAGGCAAACTCAATCAATAAAAGATAATCATCCCAACTACCCCTAAGCTCCAATACACAAGCCCTAAGCATATCCTCAAGTGTTTGGGTAGTTCTTTCGGATTGGCCATCCATTTGAGGGTGAAAGGTCGTACTAAGTTTAACTCTTATACCAAGACCCCTTTAAAAGGACCTCCAAAAATGTGAAGTAAGGGGGAATAGAAATGGGTTAAGTATAGGGAAGGAGGTATATACCAAAATCTATTTCCCTTTCGGGAGGAAACCGGGATGGCCATTTGGAAAGACATCAAGGAACTCATTTACAATTGGAACCGACTCTATAGGAAGGACCTTGGACTCCACATCGCTTACCCTCACAAGATGATAGAGACACCCCTTAGAGATCAACCTATGAGCTTTAATGCAAGAGATGAACCTACTCTTAACTACCACATCATGACTCTCCCACTCAAGAACAGGTTCATTTGGGAATTGGAATTTGACCCTACGTGTTCTACAATCAATAGAGGTGTAGTATGCATGTAACCAATCCCTAAGTATGACATCAAAATCCACTATTTCTAACTCAATAAGATCACAAGGCAATATATTATGCAAAATACAAACAGGAAAATTTCAATACACCTTTCTAGCAACAATAGATTACAAAAATAGGAGCAGTACCTCATAAGACTCACACAACAATTTGGGCTCAACATGAAATTTTTGGCAACAAAAGGGGCAACAAAAGAAAGAGTTCCACCCGGATCAATCAATGCATACACATCAAAATGAAAGACTTTTAACATACCAGTGATGACATTAGGGACCTCCTCAACCCCTTGCCTCCCTTGGAGTGCATAGAGCCGATTGTACCTTGGGGCACCACCTTGTTGGCCACCTCTCCCTAAAAGAACCGTATGTGAACCTTATTGACGAACCTCCTTACCCTTGTTTTGGTTACGAGGACAAACAATCTTTTTGTGACCTACTTCCCCACATCCATAACACGTATTAGTATCTTTCAAACATGGCCCCCCATGAGCCTCACCACATTATTAGGAACCACACCACCAACACCTTGGGCCCTTGGAAAGTCATTAGCAAGCCCCCTATTAGAAGCATGAGAAGACCCTTGGCCTTGATGGAACTGGCCACCCTTTCGACTTTGGAACTTTCCATCAAAATGTGCCCAACATAGCGGACCAACATTCCTCACTCACCAAATCGGATACACCCATCACAAACTTGTTCATTCTAGACCTTGGGTTGGCGACCAAATGGGGAGCATATTTAGAGATTTGATTGAACTTGAGGGCATACTCCCTCACACTCATAGACTTTAATCTCAAATTCATAAAATCCACCATCTTGTCATACCTAACCTCAAGAGGGAAGAATCGATTAAGAAAAGCCGCCTTGAACTCCTCCCAAAGCACCACATTATTGATTCTCTTCTCCTCTTTCCATTGATTAAACCATATTTTTGCTACCCCTTTGAGTTGATAGGCTGTCAACTCTGCTTTTTTTTTTCTGATCTAACACCCATGATAGCCAATACCTTGTAAATCTCATCAGTGAACTCTTTGAAACAACCCTAAAAAGTGCCTAAAAACGTGCCACGGAATACCCAGAATTTTAAATTCCATATATTTAAAAATTCATTAGTTATTTTGAAAAATCTAACTTCATATTTGTGTTCAGGGGGTCAAAATTAGGTGAAAAAGGTCTAACCTAGATTTAAAAGCGAAACATTAGAAATTATAAAATTTTAAGTGAGGTTTGCGCGATGGAGAATCCAATCTCAGTGTATTTTTTTTAGTATGTCCAAAATTTTTGAAGTGTTGGACCCAAGTTTTCTCAAACGTATTTTTACCTATACTTTGCCAAATTTTACCCTCATAACATCTTAAACATTTTCCAAAACTCACTCAAACACTTAGTCATATTTTCACTCCCCAAACTCAAGTCCCAAACCCTCATCCTAAGCAAAGGTTCTCCTTCAAGGTTCTTCTTCAAGCTCCAAGTCTCCATCTTCAATCTTCACAAAGTTCATCTCTAAGATAAGGTATGTGGATTTCTTTCATGGGTTCCTTTCGTCCATGATACCCAAGCCTCCTTTTACTCATTGCATGATTTAAAGTTGATTTACAAATGGGTCTTGCTTATTATGAAATTCACTGCATGCTATGTTAAAGCTATGTAAAGTTGTGACTGTTTTGCTGTGTTTTGAGCTATAAATCTTTGATCTATTATAAGATTTGAGAAGGGGTTTTGATGTATATTTCTTGAGGGTGTTTCAAGGTGTTGATTGATGGTTTTACAATAGATTTTACTTGCATGATTTCATCTTTAATTTACATGGTTTTATAATACCACTTCACACCCTCTAAATGTTTGATAAAATGTCTGCATGTGGTTTCTTGAGGAGTTGAAGGTCTAAAGAATGAGATATTATATGAATGACTATTTTATGATGAAATGAGCTTATTTATATGATATACTCCATATAAAATGTTGCATTAGACCATACCTGATTTGGGGAACAAGAGCCTGGATAACTATGTTGGGGGTTTATACTTCGTTATCATGTTGATAAGGTGTGATTATCATCACGTGAGGGGTTTATATGACACAACCACCGTGTGATTTATACCGTGAATAGCTAAGTTGATCTCTTCTACACATATGATATCTTATACAAGCATTAGTTACTTAAGAGTTGATCATAAATGCCATATTGTTATATATGCCTATTGCTTATATTATACATTTCGATTATGATGCCTATCTATTGTTGCACTGCATCCTACATACATAGTATATTCAAATGTACTAACGCATACTCTGTGCCTACATGATATCACCATGTATGGACCGGTGCCCAAGTTGATCATCCTCCTCCACGTGGCTAGTTCGGTGCTACTCAATCTAGTCAGTGAGTCCTCCACTTCGGGGAGATTAGTCTATGCTCTCTCTTGTTATGTATTGATACACTCTTCTTTATGTTTTATTTGACTATGAAGGTGAGCCCAGTTACTTTGTCTTGGCCCCCGCTCTTATCTATGTAGTAGAGGTGGTTGTTGGACAAATTATGTATCTATGATATGAGTTGACTCTTATCTCTTGATTATGATAATATGGAAGTGTTTTCCCTTAGCCCCGGTTTCCCCTTTCTTTTATCTCTTGATGCTTGATTTATTGTTTCTATAACCAAAGATGCATAATGATGCTCTAAGAGTCTTGCTTAGGGTCCCTTCCGGTGTCCCTTGCGTCGTGTCACGTCTAGGCCCTAGGCTTGGGTTGTTACAAGCTTAGCATCAGAGCACTATGTTGATAGATCCTCGAAGTCCAACACACCGCATCGATTAGAGTCCTATTCATGGTTGTGAAGCGCGCCATGACTATGAATAGGAGGCTATGAGGCATTTGAAGAAATACTTCCCTTCATCATATTATATGTCGTGCTATAGAGTTGTAGTGAGGTTTACCCCTAATGATTGTTCTTTACTATGCGAGATCTTGCCATACACTCGAGGACGAAGGGCTTAAACTCCTGAGTAGCAATCCACCAATGGTGAGCTCCGGGATGCTCTTACTATGCTTTCCCAAGTGGTGGGAAACCAAGTCAATCAAGGTACCCAAGCCCCTCATGCTTCTACCCTAGGAGCTAGGGTAAGAGACTTCATGAGGATAAATCCTCCGATTTTCTATGGGTCAAAGATGGATGAAGATCCACAAGACTTCATTGATGAGGTCTATAAATTCTTGAATATCATGGGTGTTGGGCTGAATAAAAAGGCAGAGTTGGCGGCGTACCAACTCAGAAGGGTAACTCAAATATGGTACGAACAATGGAATGGTGAGAAGGGGGTTAGTAATGTGGTGCTTTGTGAGGAGTTCAAATTAGCTTTTCCTAACCGATTTTTCCCTCTTGAGCTTAGGGAAGCAAAATTGGTAGTGTTTATAAACCTGAAATAAGGTGCTATGAGTGTGAAGGAGTATGCCCTCAAGTTTAATCAACTTTCAAAGTATTCTCCTCATTTGGTGGTCGATCGTAAATCTAGGATTAATAAGTTCATGATGGGGGTCTTCGACTTAGTAAGCGAAGAATGTAGGTCTACCATGCTAATTAGTGACATGGACTTGTATCGATTGATGACCTATGTCGAGCAAATAGAGGAGGAGAAATTAAGGAAGAGAAGAGGGCACGAGGCCAAGAGGGCCCGGTTTGACTGTAAATTCCTAAAGGGTGCTAAATTTCATCAAGGCCAAGGGCCTCCTCATGCTACTAATAAGGGGTTTGACAATGACTTCCCTAGGCCTCAAGGTGTTGGTGCGGTATGTCCTATTGATGTGTGCCTTAAATGTGGAAAGAATCATGAAGGCCCATGTTTAAAGGGTTCTAATGCATGTAATGAATGTGGGGAGCTTGGTTACAAGAAGGTAGATTGTCCAAGAAATTATGGCAAGGTCCAAGGTGTTAATGCGGTCCCATTGGAGAGAGGTGATCCTCAAGATGGTGTCCCAAGGCATTGTCAATTTTATGCTGTACATGGAAGGCAAGGAGTTGGTGAGGTCCTCGATATTTTTACCGATATGTTGAAAATTTTTGACTTTGATGTGTATGCTTTCATTGATCCAGGTGCCACTCTTTACTTTGTTACCCCTCTTGTTGCTAAAAAGTTCCATATTGTCTCCGAGTTGTTTCATGAGTCATATGAAGTGTCTACTCCTATTGGTCCCTCTGTTGTTGCTAGGAAAGTTTATAGGAGTTGTCCTATTTGTATTTTTCATAAGTTGTTACCTTGTGATCTTATTGAATTAGACATGATTGACTTTGATGTCATGCTTGGGATGGATTGGTTGCATGCCTACTATGCTTCTATTGATTGTAGAACCCATAGGGTCAAGTTTCAATTTCCTAATGAACCCATCCTTGAGTGGGAAAGTCAAGATGTGGTGGTCAAGGGTAGATCCATTTCATGCATTAAAGCCTATAAGTTGATTTCTAGGGGGTATTTGTATCATCTTGTGAGGGTTAAAGATGTGGAGTCCAAAGTCCCTTGCATAGGGTCGGTTCTTCTTGTAAACGAGTTTCTTGATGTCTTCCCAAATGACCTTCCCGAAATGGAGATAGATTTTGGCATAGATCTCCTTCCCAACACTCAACCTATCTCCATTCCCCCTTACTGTATGGCCCCAACGAAGTTGAAGGAGTTAAAAGGAACAATTGAAAGATTTGTTGGAAAAGGATTTATTAGACCTAGTCAATAACCTTGGGGTTGCTCTGGTGTTGTTTGTGAAAAAGAAGGATGGGTCACTTAGAATGTGCATTGACTACCTACAACTCAATAGGGTCACTATCAAGAATAGATATCCTCTTCCAAGGATTGATGATTTGTTTGACCAATCACAAGGGGCTAGCTTCTTCTTTAAAATTGATCTTAGGTCTGGGTACCATCAAGTGAGGATGAGGGAGTGTGATATTCCAAAGATGGCTTTCCAGACTAGATATGGGCATTATAAGTTTGTTATCAAGTCATTTGGGTTGACTAATACACCATCCATCTTCATGTACCTAATGAATAAGGTTTTTAAACCTTACCTTGATTGCTTTGTTGTGATCTTCATTGATGATATACTGATCTATTCACATAGTAGGGAGGAGCATATAGGTCATTTGATGGTGATGTTGCAAAGATTTAGGGAGGGGAAATCATCTGCTAAATATGATAAGTGTGAATTTTGGTTGAAAGAGGTTGCATTCTTGGGTCATGTGATGTCGGGGGATGGTATAAAAGTGGATCCTAAGAAAACCGATGTGATTAGGAATTGGCCTAGACCATTGACCCCGTCGAATATTAGGAGCTTCTTGGGCCTTGCGGGTTGCTATAGAAGATTTATGAATGGGTTCTCCTCCATTGCTTCTCCTATGACCAAATTGACTCAAAAGAAGATTAAGTTTGTGTAGACCAATGAATGTGGGAGAAGTTTTCAAACACTGAAGGATAGGCTTATGTCCACTCCTATATTGTCACTACCGGATAGGCTCGAGGGTTTTGTTGTGTATTGTAATGCATCTAGAGTTTGTTTAGGTTGTGTGCTAATACAAAATGGGAAGATCATAGCCTATGTTTCTAGGCAACTCAAAGTGCATGAAAGGAATTACCCTACCCATGATATAGAGTTAGCTGCTGTTGTGTTTGCATTAAAGATTTGGCATCATTATTTGTATAGGGTACATGTTGATGTCTTCACCGATCATAAGAGCCTCCAATATGTCTTTACTCAAAAAGATCTCAACTTGAGACAAAGAAGTTGGATAGAACTTCTCAAAGATTATGACATGAGTGTGCATTATCATCCAGGTAAGGTAAATATGGTGGCGGATGCTTTGAGTCAGGTACCCATAGGTAGCCTAGCTCATGTTGATGGTGGTGATAGGGAAATGTCTAGGGAGCTGCATAGATTAGCTAGATTGGGGGTTAGGTTGGGAGAGGTGGAAGATGGTGGTGGTGTTGTTGATGGGTCTAAGTCATCATCGGTTGATGAGGTGATAGCTAAACAAGATCTTAATTCCTCCTTTCTTGACTTGAAGGCCTTAGTGAACGAGGGCAAAGTAGAGGTTTTCTCCCAAGGGGGAGATGGTTCCTTTAGGTACCAAGGTAGATTGTGTGTGCCTTGTGGTGTTGGTTTGAGGGATAAGATCCTTGATTAGGACCATAATTCTTCTTATTCCATCCACCGGTTCCACCAAAATGTATAGAGACTTGAGAGATGTGTATTGGTGGGGAGGCGTAAAGAGAGACATTGCCAAATTCATTTCCAATTGCCATAGTTGTCAACAAGTCAAAGTCGAACATCAAAGGCCAGGTGGCCTGACCCAAGACATAGAGATTCCCATTTGGATGTAGGAGGTGATTAATATGGATTTTGTGGTTGGGTTGCCCAAGACTAGAAAAGGTTTTGATTCCATTTGGGTTGTGGTTGATAGGATGATGAAATTGGCTCACTTTCTACTGGTTAAGACTATATATGGGGCTGAAGAGTATGCAAGGTTGTACATCCATGAGTTAGTGAGGATACAAGGGGTTCCTTTATCCATCATATCGGATCATGGTTCATGATTTACTTCACACTTTTGGAGGTCTTTTCAAAGGGGTATTGGAATAAAAGTTCACCTTAGTACGACCTTTCATCCCCAAATGGATGGCCAAGCCAGAAGAACCATTCAAACACTTGAGGATATGCTAAGGGCTTGTGTATTGGAGTTGAGGGGCAGTTGGGATGACCATCTTCCTTTGATTGAATTAGCAAACAACAATAGCTATCACTCTAGTATCGGTATGGCTACTTTTGAGGCTCTTTATGGGAGACATTGTAGGTCACCGGTTGGTTGGTTTGAGGTTGGATAGGTGGCCTTGTTAGCACCGAATCTGTTTATGGAGGCTCTTGTGAAGATTAGGATGATTAGGGAAAGGTAGAAAACAACCCAAAGTTGTCAAAAAACTTATGCCGATGTGGGAAGAAGAGACCTTGAGTTCAAAGTGGGTTATTGGGTTTACTTGAAAGTTTCTCCAATGAAATGTGTGGTCCATTTTAGTAAAAAGGGGTAGATGAGTCCAAGATATGTTGGTCCTTATGAGGTCTTGAAGAGGGTTAGCAATGTAGCTTATGAATTGAAGTTGCCTAGTAAAATGAATTTGGTTCAGCCGGTGTTCCATGTCTTAATGTTGAGAAAATATGTTGGTGACCCTAATGCTATTATACCTCTTAATGTTGTGGGTGTTGTTGAGAATAACTTGACATATGAGAAAGTTCCGGTGATCCTTGGTAGGCAAGTGAAGAGATTGAGGAAAAAGGAGGTGGCTTCCGTTAAGGTTCTCTGGAGGAACCAACAAATCGAAAGTGCTACTTGGGAGGTCGAAGCGGACATGCAAAAGCGGTATCCTTATCTTTTCCACTCCACTCAAGCCTAAGCTACTAATTCTAAGTCCTCTATGTGATTTTCAGTCTCATGTTTCAGCCCCTATGTCATTCATATGCATTCATTTTTATGTTGGCAAGTCATGATGGTTTTACACTTATGTTGAAGTTTTGGAAATGGTTTTAATGTAATGTTGCATTTTAGTTGGGGCTGAGTTGTTTATGATCATTCTTTTCTTGTATGTCTCTTTTACATTGGGGGATGAATGTTCCCAGGGGGAGATATTGAAACGACCCCAAAAAGTACTCGAAAATGTGCCTTGGAATGTCCAGAATTTTAAATTACATATATCTCAAAACCCATTCATTATTTCAAAAATCCGACTTCATATTTGTGTTCAGGGGGTCAAAATTAGGTGAAAAAAGGTCTAACCTCAATTGAAGAGTGAAATCTTAGATATTATAAATTTTTAAGAAACGATTTGCAGTGAGGTCTGTGCAATGGAGGCACGATGTGCCAGCAGCCAATCTCAGTTTATTTTTTTAGTTCATCCAAAATTTTCTAAGTGTTGGGCCCAAGTTTTCCCAAACATGTTTTTACCTATACTTAGCTAAATTTCACACTCATATCATCCTAAACATTTCCCAAAACTCACTCAAACACTTCGGCATATTTTCACTCCCCAAACTCAAGTCCTAAACCCTCATCCTAAGCTATGGTTCTCTTTCAAAGTTCTTCTTCAAGTCTCCATCACCAATCTTCAACAAGTTCATCTCTAAGCTAAGGTATGTGGGTTTCGTTCATAGGTTCCTTTCACCCATTATACCCAAGCCTCATTTTACTCAAATTGCATGATTTAAAGTTGATTTACAAAAGAGTCTTGCTTATTATGAAATTTACTGCACACTATGTTAAAGCTATGTAAAGTTGTGACTGTTTTGCTATGTTTTGAGCTATAAATCTTTGATCTATTGTAAGATTTGAGAAGGGGTTTTGATGTATATTTATTGGGGGTGTTGCAAGGTGTTGATTGATTATTTTATATTGGATTTTCTTGCATGATTTCATATCTAATAGGCATGGTTTTATACTATCACTTCACACTCTCTAAGTGGTTGATAGAATGTCCGGATGTGGTTTTTTGAGGAGTTGAAGGTCCAAAGTATGAGATATGATATGAATGACTACTTTATGATGAAATAAACTTATGTATATGATATACTCTATATAAAGTGTTGCATTAGACCATATCCGATCCGGGGAAACAAGAGCCTGGGTAACCATGTTGGGAGTTTATACTCATCAACTGTCACCGTGTTGATAAGATGTGATTATCATCAACCATGTGAGGGGTTTATACTACACAACCATGAAGGTGTTTGTACCTTGAATAGCTAGTTTGGTTTCTTCTACACATATGATATCCTATATGAGAGAGAGTTACTTATGCATGTTTTACTTAAACATTAATCATATATGCCATATTGTTATATTATGCTTATTGCTTACATTATACATTTCGATTATGATGCCTATCTATTGTTGCATTGCATCCTACATACTTAGTACATTTAAATATACTGATGCATACTCTATGGCTACATGATGTCACCACATAGGGACCGGTGCCCAAGTTGATCATCCTCCTCCATGTGGCTAGTTTGGTGCTACTTAAGCTAGTTGGTGAGTCCTCCACTTCGGGGAGGTTAGTCTACTCTCCCTCTTGTTATGTATTGACACATTCTTCTTTAGGTTCTATTTGACTATGAGGTTGAGCTCGAGTGGTTTGTCTTGGCCCCCGCTCTTATCTATGTAGTAGAGGTGGTTGTTGGACATGTTATGTATCTATGATATGAGTTGACTCTTGTCTGTTGATTATGATGATATGGAAGTGTTTTCCCTTAGCCTCGGTTTCCCCATTCTTTTATATCTTGATGCTTGATTTACTGTTTTTGCGACCAATGATGTAATGATGCTTAAGAGGCTTGCTTGGGGTCCCTTCGGGTTCCCCTTGTGTCGTGTAACGTCTAGGCCCTAGGCTTGGGTCGTGACACTTTTGAGGGTCCTCATCTACCTTAGACCCCTAGAATTCTAGTGGGTTCATCCTTATAAAATCCCTCATCCAAGATGCCGGTGTAGGAGCATAAGGGGTTTGGGCCCCTTGGTTGGCTTGGTTAGCCACAACTTGTGCTAGCAAAGTGACAGCATCCCGGAGCTCACCATGAGCGGATTGTTCCTTGGGAGTGTGGGCTCTCCTGCCTCTTGTGTTAGGCATCATCTAGCATAGCAAAGAATAATAGTTAGGGGGAAAAAACCTTATTTCAACTCTATATCACGACTTAGAACACGACGAAGTGAAATATTTCCTAAAACGCCTCATAGCCTCTTGCTCATAGTTGTGGTGCACAATTTGACCATGAATAAGACTCTAATCCACATGATGAACAACGTAGGGCTCTGATACTAGGTTTTTCATGACCCAAGCCTAGGATATAGACGTAACACGACGAATGGGGAACCCGAAGGAACTCCAAACAAGCCTCTTAATATATCATTACACTTCATCGGTCGCAGAAGCAATTAAATAACATAATAAGAGTATAAATGAGGAAAAAGTGCTAAAGGGATACTTTCATAACATAAGCACCAAAACAAGAGAGTCAAGGCTCAATATATAACATATCCAATAACACCTCTACTACATAGATAAGAGCGAGGGCTAAGACAAGCAACCGGAATCACCCTCATAGTCAAAGCGCACAAAAAAGAAAGATAGTATTAGTACATAATATGATATCATAGATATTGTCCTCGGAATAGAGGACTCACCAACTAGCTTGAGAGAATTCGTACTAGCCACGTGGAGGAAAAGGCTCAAGCGTGGCTCTGGTTCCTACATGGTGACATCATATAGGCATAAAGTATGCATTAGTACGTTTGAATATACTAAGTATGTAAGATGCAATGCAACAAGAGATAAGTAACATAGTTGAAATGTATAAATTTTCATGCCCAAAGTCCCATTAGGGCGGACTGGAACCTGTTGCCAATAAGGCTCGGGAGAACCAACCTGTATCTATGTGCTTTTTATACATATTATGAGTGATTTCTATGATTGACATGCCTTTAAGAAAATAAACAGTGATAACAAGCCAAAAGGAAATGCATATGGCTAGGTCGTTGGGGCCACGGTGTTTAAAGTACGAGACATGACCACATTTTAATTTACATAGTTTACAAAGCCTCTAGATAAGGAAAAGTATTGATAAGGGTCGGGATAGGCCCCTTCTCGACTAACTGTACACTACAAAAATATAAGCTCTAGACACAAAGCTCTGAAGCAACCTGGAGCTTAGTAACAGCAGTTGGATATCCTGTACTTCTACTGGGGAGATCTACTAGCACCTGTACCTGCAGCATGAATTGCAGGTTCACTGTAAAGGGACGTCAGTACGATATAATTTATTCAATATGTAAGGCAGGGTATACTGTTTATGAAGTAATAACTCAAATGAAACTATGCACTAGTGTAGGATAAGAGACCACCTTTGGTTATACTTTGGGATCATGTACTTTATGTT